>CM050520.1:46229830-46392330 GCA_027563665.1 Antrozous pallidus | reverse complement strand
CACACACATAAACACACACACACATAAACACACACACACATAAACACACACACACATAAACACACACACACACACACACAACAGGGGGCGTTCATTTTAATCCTTTTTTATTTACCCCACAGAGCTGAAATATCTTTCTAACATGGAATCACCATAACAATTATTGAGATATCTTACTTGTTTGGTATCAAGTCTTTGAAATCCAATGTGCGTTTTCTATTTACAGCACTTGTCAATGTGGACGAGCCACATTTCGAGGGGTCTGCAGCTACTTGTGAATACAGACGTTGAATTTCCAGCAGGCAGGCACCTCCTGCGGGGTGAGGGCCTCAGGAAGATTCCACTGTCCTCTCAGGGAGGAAAGTCAGGCCAGGACCCACAGCACTCCTCCAGCCAACTCCTCCTGCAAACATTTCTGCCAGGGCGCGGCGATCTCGCTCCTCACCCCTCAGCCCCCCCTCTTTGCTACCACAGAGCTGCTGTCTGAAATCCTCGGGTTAGGAATCGGTCATGACCCCTCCTGTCCCCTCTTCTCCCGTCCGGTCTGCGGCCAGAGCTGTGCAGGCTTGAGGGGATTCTGGCATTTACACAGCTCCACTTCGAAAGAGCCCAGTGATTGAGAAGAGGACAACTTGAGTATGGATCGGGGTTCCCACGGAGAGCTAGACAGCAGGCTTTGACCTCACAGGCCTGGTCTGGATCCCCCTGTGGTGCCCAGGGCAAATGGTATGAAGCTCTCCTGCTGCCTCAGGTTTCCCTGCCTGTAAACTTTGGATAATATTAGCAGGTCCCCGACAGGCCTGTTGTGAAGAGTAAATGAGATACTTAAAGTTGTGCTTTGCACATAGTAAGAGCTAAATAAATGGTAACTCACAGAACAATCTAGATTGGCAGAACTGCATCTCAACACTTTTAAAGAATGATAATTTGATAAAAATACGTAAACTACGGAGAACTGCCAGGTACTGTGCTGGGCCTAGCGTTGCTCTGATAAAACTTGTGTCTGTGGTGCTTGGATCGGTCTGCTAGGACACCACCTCCTGCCACCTTCAGCCAAGTAATTAACCCCGTTGTCACAGTCTGCCAACGAAAATTTAAACAACAAAGAAAAAGATTTCGGCCTGGCCGGCGTGGCTCAGGGGTTGAGCAGTGACCTATGAACCAGGAGGTCACAGGTCGATTCCCAGTCAGGGCACATGCTCAGGTTGCGGGCTCGATCCCCACTGTCGGACACGCAGAAGGCAGCAGATTGATGATCCTCTCTCATTGTTGATGTTTTTCTCTCTCCCTCTCCCTTCCTTTATGAAAAAAAAAGAAAAAAAGATTACCAACTAAAATCAATTTGAAATCAATTTAGTTATCCTATACTAGTGGCCCGGTGCACGAAATTCATGCACAGAGGGGGCTTCCCTCAGCCCAGCCTGCACCTGCTCCAATCAGGGACCCCTTCGGGGATGTGTGACCCCTAACTACCTCTGCCTGATCGCCCCTAAGTGCTCCCCTGCTGGCCTGATTGCTCCTAACTGCCTCTGCCTTGCCCCACCTGGGACCCAGGCTTCCCTCCCTCTGGCCAGCAATAGGCACCCAGGACCTGGGCCAGCTTCACTCAGGCCGGCCACAGCCACAGGCACCCACAGGCACCCAGGACTACAGGACATGCTGCCTAATTCCAGGGCCGGAAAGGTCCCCAGTCCTTCTATGTGCCTGCCTGGCCGAGTCCCACCACTCCGACTGCTGTGGCTTAAAGAACTTTGCCATATATGTTCTCCCCAGCCTCCTGGGGAGAGGGCATGAGCTGAGAAACTGGAGATGCTGCAGCCCTGCTGAGGGTGCACCTTCCTCAGCATCTCCAGAAGCCAGAGCACCTGGTTGGAAGGCTCTTGGCTTCGATCCTGGCCTGAGGAGGTGGGGAGCCGAGGAGTGTGTGTGGTGCTTGGGCAAAGGGTGACCTTACTGGACTCGCACACACTGCCACTGACAACGGCATGAGGTCATGGAGACTGAAGGAGCAGAGAAATGCATCCAGAACTGGGGGGTCCCGTGCCAACCTAGCAGACAGGTGCCTCTCCGACAGCACACCTTGCAGACAGCTTGCCCCGCAGCCCCGGGCGGGCCTCCAGCAGCCGTCCCGCCCTTCTGCCTTGGGAGCACACGCTGCACCTCGGCCACGTTCCTGCAGGCCTCGCCCACCTCGCATCCCATCCTGCTGGCCATGCCCCCTGCTCCTGATTGGCTGGTAGCATAGCCAATCAGGAGTCAAAGTACTGTCAAATTTGCATGTTACCCTTTTATAGATAGGATAATAAAAGAGAAACATGCAAATTTGACCGTACCTTGGCTCCTGATTGGCTATGCTACCAGCCAATAAGGAGCAGGGGCGGGGCCAAGTGGTACGAGCGCCAGGCCCTGGGGGTGGAGATGAAATGGCGGTGGCCAGGAGCAGACAGTCCCCGGGAGCTGTTCAGGGAAGCGGCAGCGGTAGCAGCAGCGGTGGTGGCGGCAACAGGGAGCGCCCGGCCCCTGGCCACTGAGAGCAGAAGTGGTGGTGAGCGCCCAGCCCCCAGGGCCAGGTGGTCACAGGCAGCCGGGGCTGAACTGAGCAGGGCGATGGCTGGGTGCCCAAGGCCTAAAGCCTCTTGTGAGTCTTTAGGCCTTGGTCAGGCTGGGGGTGAGCCATCAGTTGGAGATCCCCTGAGGGCTCCCAGTATGTGAGAGGGGGCAGGTTGGGTTGAGGGACCATCCACCCCCAGTGCACGAATTTTGTGCACCGGGCCCCTAGTTCTCTAATAAATGGCTAAGGCTAGTGAATTGCTTGCAAAGTGTCAGGTGCTTTTTTCTTTTTAAAATATGCTTTGACACATTTAATTTCCATAACAGCTTTATGAATTAGATTCTGTAATTTTTAGATGAGACAGATCACACATCTAGGAAGTGGCAGAAGTAAGATTCAATTCCAGACAGTCTGGCTCCTGCGTCTGGGCGTGGGCCACCCTTTTCTACTTTTCTTTTTAAAATATATTTTATTGATTTTTCACAGAGAGGAAGGAAGAGGGATAGAGAGTTAGAATCATCGATGGGAGAGAAACATTGATCAGCTGCCTCCTGCAAACCACCTACTGGGGATGTGCCCACAACCAAGGCACATGCCCTTGACAGGAATTGAACCTGGGACCTTTCAGTCCGCAGGATGAAGCTCTATCCACTGAGCCAGATCAGTTAGGGCAATTTTTCACCAGAAAATCTATTCGTTCAACCCTAAGCCTCACCTTCACAGCTCTCCCCTTTGTAAAGCCCTTCCTTCCACCCAGCCTCATTCCTATCCATCTTCTGCTTTGGGCCCGTGTTTCCAGGCCCTTGGTTCAGGCCTCCTGTCACTTGTCATGTGATGTCACTCTGAGATATGCTAGAATCTAGTTCCTCATACCAGGGTGTCAGCTTCCTGCCTTGTGACAAGTCCCAGACCCAGGCCTCGGGGAGGGAGCCTGGCAGGCCAAGGCCACGGTTTGGTTTCTAGCTCTGCTGCCTACTGTGTGAGTGCCTTACACAAAAGGCTTAATTCACTGTGCCTCAAAGATGCCATGTGTGTTTTTGGCAATACATGTAAAGTTCTTGACACGAAATAGGTGCTTTATAAGTCATGGTTTCTCTGAATTAAAAATAATTTCTTTATAATCATGAAATGAATTAATCAGCCAATTGATATGGAAGGCAATTTGGGCACAATCTAAAACTCTTTAAATATACTTGCCCTTTGACCCAGCAATTCCACTTCTAGGGAATTACCTACAAACATATTCCCATATGTGAGAAATGATCTAGGCGTAAAAATTCATTGTAGCATGAGACCCACCCAAATGTCCAACACCACAGAACTGTTTAAACAAATTTAAATAGACCCATCAGATGGGGTGCTATGACGTCATGAACAAGAATAGCCTGGCTCTGTGTACAGTGAGATGAACCATTTTCCAGATTTAAAAAAAGGAGCAAAGTGCAGAACAGTGTGGAAATATTATGATTTGTGTAAACGCTAAAGAGAAAGGCTATATTTGTGAGGACTGAGTATCTCTGGAAGGAGATGCCTGCAACTGCTTCCCGAGGAGGATTCTGGGGGGGAGGGGGTGCTGCCAAGCTGTGCTTCAGACATGGGGAAATGGCTGGCTTTTCACTGACTACCCTTTCTGAATGCTGTAGGGTGCGCATGTACATTGAGTAGATGTTTAATTAATTTAAAATTATAAAGAACACCTGCATTTACTCAGTCTTAGTCATAAAATTTTTGCAAAGATGGGGTCCAAATGGCCAACAGATACGTGAAAAGATGTTCCCCATCCCTAATCATCAGGGAAGTGCAAACCACACTGCAATGAGATAGCATCTCCCATCGGTTAGGATGACTATCGTCAAAGAGACAAGAGATAATAAGTGTTGCCGAGGATGTGGAAAAAATGGAACCCTTTTTGCACTGTTGGTGGGAATGCAGATTGGTGCAGCTACAATGGAAAATAATATGGAGGTTCCTCAAAAAGTTAAAAATAGAACTATCATATGATCCAGCAATTCCACTTCTGGGTAAATATCCAAAGGAAATTAAAACAAAATATAGCTGAAACCAGTTTGGCTCAGTAGATAGAGCGTCGGCCTGAGGACTGAAGGGTCCCGGGTTCGATTCCAGTCAAGGGCATGTACCTTGGCTGCAGACACATCCCCAGTAGGGGCGTGCAAAAGGCAGTTGATCGATGTTTCTTTCTCATCGATGTTTCTGACTTTCTATCCCTCTCCCTTCCTCTCTGTAAAATATCAATAAAACATATTTAAAATATATAGCTAAGAGATATCTGCACCCCCATGCAGGAATCGAAGACAAACAAACAATCTGGCTGGCGTGGCTCAATGTGGCTGAGCATCAGCCTCTGAACCAGGAAGTCATGGTTTGATTCTTGGTCGGGGCACCTGCCCGGGTTGCAGGCTTCATCTCTAGCGTGGGGCACGCCAGAGGCAGCAGATCAGTGATTCTCTGTCATCACTGATGTTTTTAATTCCCTCTCCCTCTCCCTTCTTCTCTGAAATCAACGCAAAAAAATGTTTTTAGAAAATACACTTGCCTTATGACAGTGTGATCCCACTTTCCAGTATCGGTTCGAAGCCCAACCAACATCAGCCCGCAGCAACACTGCCTCTGTGGGGGCCTGGGGCCAGACTGGCCAAGGAGACTGGCCTTGTTGCACTGTTTCCAATTTTTTTTAATATAATGAAAACGTATTCATGCATTGCTTATGTAATTACAAGCTTAAGCATTTAAAAATATTTTACAAACATGGTTCTCAGGAAATGCGTGGGACAAGGAAAAACCGAGAGAGGACAAACCGTTTCCATGGCCTTGACGTTTTAGTCATTTTCCCTCCACTGCGTTTTTTCAAGCATTGTCTACCCCTGTGCGGTGTTGAGAAGGCACACAATTTCATATTTGATGTCTCCCATTAGCTTCATAACAACCTTGGTTAACGTCTGGGACAGGCCCATGAATCATCCCCCGTGGGGTGGGGAGGTCTGTGTGCTCTGAATCTCCCGCATCTCAGTGGCCTGAGGGAAGGCAGGCAGGTACGTGGTTGACGTGGGGTGGGGAGGTCTGTGTGCTCTGAATACCCGTAGGAAAGTTTCTCCACCTTGGCCCTTTTGACATTTTGGTCTGGGTAATTCTTGGGTGTGGAGCTGTCCTGTGTGCTGTAGGATGTTCAGCAGCATCCACAGCCTTTACCCACTAAATGCCGATAGCACCTCCCTTCACCCCCACATCGTGACAATGTCACAACCAAATATATCTGCAGACAGTGCTAAAAGTCACTTTGGGGGTAGGGTTGCCAGATTTAGCTAAAAAAAGAAAAAAAAAGAAAAAGAGGAAATCCAGTTAAATTTGAATTGGGATTTCAGATAAACAACAAATAAATTTTTAGGCAAGTGTGCCTCAAAGAAAATACTGGGTAGGGGGATATACTTACCTTGAAAATGTACTTGTTTATCTGAAACTCAGACTTAACTGGGTGGCCTGAATTTTATTTAGCAATCTAGAGACGGAGTGAAGAGGGAGCCCTGGCCACAGGGCATCGAAGACACTGGGAAAGACAGAAGGCACCTCCCTCCATGGGGCTTGCCGTCTGGGGCTGCCAATCTTGTCCTGGGGGGCAAGCATAGCAGGGTGTTGTGCTGAGTGCTGTTACTGAGGTTCTTCAGGTGCATGGCTGGCGGGGCCCTTCAGCTTGCGGTTCTGCTTCTGCCCCTCCTCCTACTCCAATGGCTCTCCCCCCAGGGTTTCCACCATCTGTTCACATTCTGTCCCCCACAGGCAGAGGGCACTGAAACCTCCCTCCAGGGGTCACCCTTTGGAGCCCCAATCTCCTAGGAAGCACACCTCAGAGTCTGGGAGGGTTTCGAAGGGCAGGCTCCTGGGCTTCTCCACTCAGGTTTGGGGGAGGCAGGGGCTCTAGAGGTGGACCCAGTGGGCCTGGCAGGGATCTCTGGGAGAGGGGATCAGATTCAGAAGCTGGAAGCAGTGGAAGAGGCAACCCAGCCATTTGATCAAGTTTATTGAGTGCTCCCTATGTGCCAGGCCCTCTGTCAGGTGTTGGGGAGGTACTGGCCACCAGGGGGAGCTGATCCTTGCTCAGGTGGGCAGGTATGGAAGATACAGGCCTGGAGCAACAATGCCCTCCAGGAGAGGGCATCCAGAGGACCCGTAGGCCCCGTCTGCAGGGCAGAGGGGCGATCAACAGGCTCTGGACATAGGTGGAGTCCAAGGTGCCAGAGACATCTGGGGCAGATGTGCAGGGGACAGAAGAACTTGGGTCTGGGCTAGAGAGAGATGTGTGGGCAGAGGTCCTGGGGAGGATGGGGCAAAGAGCTGGTATGAGAGGAAAAGAGGGTGAGGACAGTGCCCAAGAGCCCGGTGTTTAGGGCAGCGAAGGAGACTCAGAGGAAATGGTCGGAGGATGGATGTGTGTGTGTGTGTGGGGGGGGGGGGAGTCGGTGGGGAAGAGCTCTCGGGAGGGAGCGGCCGACAGCAGCCAGCACCGCGGAGAGGCAGGCGAGCTGGGGTCGGCGGTGGCAGCGAGGACACCTGTCAGGTGTTGGGGAGGTATCGGCCAGCACAGTTCTGGGCATCACACTTTAAGACAAACATGCAGAGAAGATGTAGAGGAGCATCTGGCGTCCTTGGGGAAAATATTTGAACGCACTGGGGAGGCCATTATGAGAAGACAGCTTCCCAGGGAAATGAGGCACTCAAAAGCCCTGGAGACTCCGGGGGCCTGGGGTGGCCACGCTAGCACACCCCCTGCCCCGCTCACTCTGCTCAACCCAGCTGGTCCTTGGACATGCCAGACAGGCTCCTACCTCAGGGCCTTTCCGCCTGCTGGTACCACGGCCGGGGACACTGCCCTGATACACCCTCCTCTCCTTCAGGTCATTACTCAGATGTTGTCTTCCCCAATAGGCCTTCCCTGACAATCACTTTCAAAGAGCAACAACGGCAGCCTCTGGGCCCAATGGGATAATAGCATCTCAGAGGTGTCATACTATTTATTTCAACTCTCACCAAAACAGTTAATTCTTACTCTTAAAAAGAAAAAGAAAAAGAAAACCCCCCTCCCAGCATTACCTAGTTTCCTTCTTGTGTTTCTCCAAAACACATTTATTATTATCTAATAAAATCTACATTAAATATTTTAGACTATATTTTTATTGATTTCGGGGAGGAAGGGAGAGGGAGAGAGAAATAGAAACATCAGTGATGAGAGAGAATCACTGATCCGCTGCCTCCTGCACTCCCCACACTGAGCTCAAGCCCGAAACCCAGGCAGGTGCCCTGACCGGGAATCAAACCATGACCTCCTGGTTCATAGGCTGACGCTCAACCACTGAGCCATGCCAGCTGGGCTAGATTAAATTTGTCCTTTTTGAAAGTCATTTTTATTGATTTTTTTACAGAGAGGAAGGGAGAGGGACAGAAAGCCAGAAACATCAGTGAGAGAGAAACATCGATCAGCTGCGTCCTGCACACCCCCGACGGGGAATGTGCCCAAAACCAAGGTACATGCCCTTGACCGGAATCGAACCTGGGACCCCTCAGTCCGCAATCTGACCCTCTATCCACTGAGCCAAACTGGATTCGGCGAAGTTTTTTGTTTTGTTTTGTTTTGATTTGAATGGACACATTCAAGATGGAAAGTTGTGCCCAGTCTTTTGTTACTACAAACAGCACTGCACTCAGTAACCTTACGCCTACATTATTTTACTCTGCAGATGAAGCTCTTGCCTAAAGTCCCAGAAGTGGCATTGCTGGGTCAAGGGTAAATGCATTTGTAACTTTATCTTATTAATGTTTTCCCTGCTCTCCTCACTAGAATGTGAGCTCCTGGAAAGGGCAGGGTTTTAAAAAAATTTCAATCATTGCTGTATCCCCAGTGCTTCAAACATGGCTCAGCACACAGTAGGCGCTCAATAAATAACATGTTGAAGGAATGAACCCATCCCTAGAAGCCTGAAGATATGCTCCTGAGGATCACTGCGGATTGCCTCCTTTCCAAACTTGGGGCTCCGGATCCTTAGAGACTCCCGAACACAGTGCACAGTCCCTGCTGGTCCCACAACCCCTCCTCCAGAAGCCGAGAGCCTTTGTCTGCAGGAGTGCTGCTTCAAGGCTGGCTGTTCTCTGCCTCCGCTTCCCTGACTTTGCCCAGGAAGGTGATTAAGAAATGTGTCTACTCGATGGCATGCCTCATTGCACCTCTCATTTCCCTTCCCTCACTACTGTTTTCTCTTTTTTAAAAATTTTACAGAAATCACTAAATGCTTGCAGAATGACCAGGTGGCAGAGAGACAGCTAATTTTCAAAAAACTGAAGTGCATTCACGGAGTGAGGGTTTGGTTTGTGGCTGGCCCTGTGCTGGCGACGAGAACAGATGATGAGAACACGATGGAAACTACCCCTGTGTCAGGGGTTCACCCTCCACAGGGACGGAGTGCTCAGGAAGGTTCCTTGAGGCAGGGACTCAGGATTCACCTCACCCCCTAACCCCCACAGAATGAGCCTGGCCCACGTCGCTCAGTGGTTGAGCATCGACCTGTGAACCAGGACGTTAACAGTTTGATTCCCTGTCTGGGCACATGCGGGGGGTTGCAGGCTCGATCCCCAGCGGGGGGGGGGGGGTGTGTGTGTGTGTGCAGGAGGCAGCCGATCAAAGATTCTCTCTCATCATGGATGTTTCTCTCTTCCTCTCTGAAATCAATAGAAATATATTAAATAAACAAATCATTATTATTATTTTTTTAAATGAGCCATTTGATGTTTGAGTCCTCCAGGCCTCCAGAGCAACAGTGAAGAGGAGGACGTGAGTAATTCTTTGATTTTTTTTTTCCCTCATCTGTCAGAGGGACTGCTTTGTTGGATGCCTGCTTGACTTTTGGTTTCATGTTGCTGGGAGTGTCTGTTGATACTTGTCTGCGTCAGTTGTTTAACTGTAGGAAACTATTCATTCTGATTCCAGGTGTTCCCTTTTGGGTCCCTCAGGGAGCACCCGGTTGAATGCAGTCTCCTGCCATTGGCTCCCAGTTTTCAGCAGAGCGGGGAGGAAGGAGAGGGCTGGGGGGGTGGGGGGGGGGCGGGGGACGTATTGGAGCCAGACTGGCCTGGGTTCAAACCCTGGCCTGACAACTTGGTAACTGAGGAGGTCTTGAGCAACTAAGGTCAAAGCTCCCTTCATCCTGTGTTCCAGGCACCGTCTGTCCTTTCGGCCCCTCCCCTCCGCAGCCACCACGATAAAGAGGGGTGAGGGGTAAAGTCCGGATTAGCAGAAGATTCCACGATGGCAATCTGTGTGCCTCAGACCGGGCCCTCTCCTCCGTCCTCAGGGTGCTGCAGGTCACCCCGGAGGGGCTTTTGCAGCCGCAACTTCAGACATGTTTTGGCTCCTAACCTAAATGTTTTGGATCTGAGCCTTGTTTCGTTCTCTTTCATCACATCTGGCACTCAAGCATCTATAGCCTCTGTAGCCAGGGGCGTTCTTACTGAACTTTAGTGCACAGAAAGGTCCAGAAGATTCCCAGACCTTGGGCACCTGCCTCAGTGTTTACACTGGACTGGGGTGTGTGTGTGTGTGTGTGTGTTGGGGCGGGGGGTCCCACATTTCTATATGGACGGGGTCAGAAAGGAAAGGTCGTTCAAGACCGAAAGCAACAGGAGATTGTTCTGACGCTAAAGAAGCTGAAGATTTGAGCTTGAAGCAGCCTGAACTCGAAGACTACCCAGTGGTTATCGCAGGAGATGATAGTGATTAAGACAAAGGGTTTGGCTTTAAAACAGTAACAAAACTGCCCTGGCAGATTGGAGATGGTGACTGGGTCAGGGGAGAAAGACATGTTGTTTCAAATCCTCGCTGTCTGAAGTGGGATGAGCCAGTGTAGCCTGGGAGAGGTTTAGGGGACACAGCACCCACATGAAAACAAACCAAGTGTAAACAACGGGAGATGTTTAGGGGAATTTAGACTAGATATTTGAGACTGAGATCTTGATCACCACTGGAGCTGAGTGATGGGTACATGAGGTTCATTTTACCTTTGTTATTTTCCCATAATAAAAGTAAAATACAATACCCCGCCCCTGCCGAAAGGAATACTTTTAAGTGTTAAGATCAAATACTTCTCTTTCCTTACATAGCATCAATTGCTGAGCTTCATGCCACATTTTTGTTTACTTCATCAGTGAATCACAATTTTCTGGTACAGTTTTGTGTTTTCCTTGGAGTTTCTTGGCACCTTTCTCATTAGTTTCTAAAAGGAGAAACATGTACATTTTTTTTTTTTTACGATATGACTAAGAGCTTATAGTGTCTTAATCATGCTATCTATTGATTGGAATTCACTTTATTCTTTTTTTTTTTTTTTACTGATGAGAGAGAGAAACATTGATTTGTTGTTCCACTTAATTTTTTTTTAAAGATTTTTAAAAAATTGACCTTTAGAGAGAGGGAGAGGAAGAGAGAGAAACATGGGTGTGAGTGAAACATTGATTGCTGCCTTCTGTACGTCTCCAGAATAGAGCCTGCAACCTGGGCATATGCCTGGACTGGGAAGTGAACCAACAACCTTTTGGTGTATGAGATGATGTCCAGCCAACTGAGCCACACCGGTCAGGGCATTGTTCCACTTATTTATGCATTTACTAGAGGCCCGGTGCACGAAATTCATGCACGGAGGCGGGGGATGTCCCTTAGTCCAGCCTGCATCCTCTCCAATCTGGGACCCCTTGAGGGCAGTTGGACATCCTTCTCACAATCCAGGACTGCTGGCTCCAAACTGCTCACCTGCCTGCCTCCCTGATTGGCCCTAAAGGCTTCTGCCTGCCACCCTGATCACCCCTAAACACTCTCCTGCCAGCCTAATTGATGTCTAACTGCTCCTCTGCCAACCTATTTGCTCCCAACTTCCCTCCTCTGTCAGCCTGGTCACCCCTAACTGCCCTCCCCTGCTGGCCTGATTGCCCACAACTGCCATCCCTTGCAGGTCTGGAACCTCCCAACAGCCCTCCCCTGCTGGCCATCTTGTGTCCACAAGGGGGCAAGATCTTTGACCACATGGGGGCAGCCCTCTTGTGTGTTGGAGTGATGGTCAATCTGCAAATTACTCTTTTATTAGATAGGATAGAAGCCTGGCGCATGGGTGGGGGCCAGTTGGTTTGCCCTGAAAGGTGTCCCAGATCAGGGTGGGGGTTCCCTTGGGGCATGGGGCGGCCTGGGCAAGGGGCCTGTGGAGGTTTGCAGGCCAGCCACACACCCCCAACGACCCAAGTGGAGGCCCTGGTATCTGGGATTAATCTATGTCTACAATTGAAACTTTGTAGCCTGGAGTGGAGCCAAGCCTTCTGCTCGCTCAGTGATGGCAGCCATTTCTGTTTGAAACTTTGTAGCCTAGAGTGGAAGCCTAGGCTGGCAACAGCAGGTGGAAAGCTTGGCTTCCTCCATTGCCAGAGAAACCCAAGCCTCTGTTCTCTCCAGCTCAGTGGCTGCCACCATTTCTGTATCTTTTATAATTGAAACTTCGTAGCATTGAGAGGAGGCCTAGGCTTCCTCTGTTGCTGTGGAAACCCAATCCTTCCTCCTGCTCTCAGTGGCAACAGCCATCTTGGTTGGGGTTTATTTGCATAATCTGCTCCTGATTGGCTGGTCGGCGTGGCAGTGGGTGTGACTTGTGGGTGTAGCGAAGGTATGGTCAAATTTGCACATTACTCTTTTATTAGATCGGATTGGTTGCTCCTTTACATACTAGTACCTTGATTGGAGATCAAACCCGCAAGCTTGGCATATTGGGATGACGCTCTAACCAAGAGCTACCCAGCCTGGACCATTTTATTCCTGAAGACATTTTTAAGACACTGTTAATGAGAGCCTCCTGTTTTCCTGTTCACATTTAAATCAAACACTTGCCGGGAAACAATTACCAACCTGGGGGTTCTGTTCAGTGTGGAGTCTGGAGCCTGTCTTAGGTCAGGCTCCCCAAAAGCAGAGCCTAAGACAAGGATTCTGATGAAAGTGAGATCAATCTCTCAGTTAATCACTGTCATTGAACGGAGCAGGGGGAGAAAGCTAAGCTAAGAAGTATTCTTCGCAGGAGGTTAAGTTCAGCCTGGGCCTGCAGAGACTCTGGCGTTTGACCCTCTTGAAACAGGGGAGCATTTCTGTGTAGCAATTCACAGCAGCTGGGCACTGGGAACACCAGACTGGCGAAGGGGATTAGAGCACCCTTCACATCTCCAGGGGTGCTCAAACTTGGGCCTCACCCCAGAGTTTCTGATTCAGTAGATCAAGAGTGGGCCTGAGAGTGTGCATTCTAACATGTTGCCAGATTCAGCTCCTGGAACTACACTTTGAAAATCAAAGCATTGCATTATATCTTCCCTGTTGGTTTTCCTGTAGCACAAGCTCAAGTAATTTTTTTTTTTTTTCAGCAAGAGTGCACGGGAGGCCTAGCTGGCATGGCTCTGTGATTGACATTGACTTAGGAACCAGGAGGTCACTGTTCAATTCTCAGTCAGGCACATGCCCAGGTTGCAGGCTCAATCCCCACTGTAGGGCATGCAGGAGGCAAAAGATTGATGATTCTCTCTCATCATTGATGTTTCTATTTCTATCTCTCTCTCTCTCCCTCTCCCTTCCTCTCTGAAATATATATTATATATAAAAAAGTGCATGGGAGGTAAACTTCATTTGTTCTCACAAGTCTATTTTGCCTCTACTTTTCTTTTTTTTAAAATATATCTTTATTGTTTTTAGAGATGAAGGGAGAGAGAGATAGAAACATCAATGATAAAAGAGGATCAGTGATCGGCTGCCTCCTGCAAGAATGGTCATCAAGCCTGCAACCCGGGCATATGTCCTGACTAGAATTGAACTGTGACCTCCTGGTTCATAGGTTGATGCTCAGTTACTGAGCCACTGGGTCTGGGCATCTATTAGTGCTTATCTTTTTAAATAAAAATTAATTTGGGCTGTTTCAAAAACATTTCTCCTCAGACTTTGTAGGTCTTTGTTTATAGGTGTCTAACTTCCGAGAAGCCTGATGCTAATTTAATCTTTATTACCTTGTAGATAACCTGTTCCTTTGCTTTCAACTTCTGGAGCTGTTAGGCTTTCTGAAACCTCATGAGATCCTAGGTTGCATGATTTCCCTTTGATTCTGATCACCATTCAATGAGCACTTTCAATCTATTTTTTAAAAATATATATTTTATTCAATTTTTTTTTACAGAGAGGAAAGAAGAGGGATAGAAAGTCAGAAACATCGATGAGAGAGAAACATCAATCAGCTGCCTCTTGCACACCCCCCCAACTGGGGATGTGCCCCCAAACAAGGTAGATGCCCTTGATGGGAATCGAACCTGGGACCCTTCAGTCTGCAGGCCGACCCTCTATCCACTGAGCCAAACTGGTTTCAGTGAGCACTTTCCATCTAAAGTGTAGTTTTTCATTGCTCTGGGGATTTTTTTTCCATTATTTATCTGATTCTCCTCTTGCTTCTTTTTCCTTTCCTCTCTGGAATTATCATTACATAGATATCAGGCTCTTGAATTGACCTTTTGCTACTAAATACTTTCCCTTTAATAAAAAAAAATTTGTCTCTATATTGTTGGAGAATTCTATGACTTTGGCTCCTAGACATTATTTAGTTGTGTGTTTTGTTTTTTTTTAATTTTGGAATGCAGAGATAATACAGAGTTCCAATGTGTCCTTTACTCAGTTTCCTCTCTTATCTTCTTACATACCCATAGTACATCAAAACTAAGAAATGAAAATTCATATATTGCTATGACCAAAATTCCAGATTTTATTCGAATTTCAACAGTTTTCCCACTAACATCCATTTTCTGTTCCATGACCCAATCCAGGATTCAGTCATCATCGACTCCTGAGTCTATAATGTAACCGTTTCTCAGTCTTTTCTTATTTTGTGTCTTTTTTTTAATCACTTAGACAGTTTTGAATAGTACTAGTCAGGTGTTTGGTAGAATATCCCTTAATTCGGATTTCCTCCTCCTGGTTAGACTGGGGTGATGTGTTGTTTTGTGGGAGAATACCCAAACTGTGAAAGGCCCTGCTCATCGCAGGACATCAGCTGTGCCCATACCCTTGGCTACTTGACTAAAGCAGTTTGTCAGTTTTATCCACATGAAGTTACTGTTTTTTCCCTTCCCCTACTCTATTCTCTGAAAGCAAGTCACTACATCTAGCACCAATTCCTGTCAGGACAGCCAATTGAGCCCCATCTGGAGGGGAGAGGAGCTACATATGTTACTCGGAGTCTGCTTTAAGGAAGGGTTGTCCCTTCTCTCATGTGTTTATTTATTCAATCATCTGTTTAGATCGGCATGGACTCGTATATTTATTTTGGACTTTGGGTTATACTCCGATACTACACTATTTATTTTGTTTCTCAAATGGTCCCAGCGTGGCTATTGAGAGTTCTTTCAGGTTGGTGTCTGTGTTCCTGGGACACACCCATGTGGATTTATTGAAGCACTGCCTTACTTTCTGGCACTAGTTTCTAGCTTCTAGGCAAATTACATATATCTTTTATTTTGGCAATCACATTTTTCATTCCCCAGAACATTTTCATGTTTTCTGACGGATCCTATCTTGCCTTGTGGAGTCAATATCATTTACTTCTGATCGTCATGTTGTAAGTGCCGTTTATTGGATTTAAATGATAAGAATCACGTTCTAGATAAAGCACGAAAGACTTAATTATAGTTACAATATGTGCAATCGGCAACGTGAAAGTAATAGCCTACTTGTCAGGGTCTGAAGGTGGGGGTGGAGGACAGGCGACAAAAGAGTATGGGTGCTGATTTCTTTTGACACAGAAATCATGAGCTACAGCTGAAGCGGATGGTACTGAAAATAAAGGTTTTAAACAATTATTGAGATTTAAGAAAGGATCACCAGAAGAATAAACCAACACTGTAACTAACACAATGTGGAAGGAATGGGAAGATGAACAGTAGTGTGAGTAGATTTCTTCATTTTTCATGAGTGGATATAATAATTCACAACAGATATTAATTCAGTTAATAAAGTAATAGAGGTGCATGCGTGTTAATCAAATTTGTGGTGAAAGCCACCACCTATCAAAGCAGAAAAGATGATGGGTTTCCTTTCGAGAGGCAACCTAGTCTTGGTGTGTGCATGAAAAGCAGCAGCCAGTTACGATGACAGGAGACAGAGCCAAACTGCCCCATTTGTTAACGTTTTCCCATTTCTAAGCCACCCTTAAAGAAGGTCATATGTGGGGGTCACACCATCCTCATGGTCGTCCAGCAGAGCCACCAGGCCATCTGGATTCCTGTTCTCACCAATAAAGAACTGGTAGTTTTTGGAATTGGCAAGGATGTGCTCTATTTGTTCTGCACCCCGGCCATAAAAGGCTTCACTCTTTCTGGTCTCTGTTCTTCATGCTTCCCTTGGATCGATTCCATGTCACCTCTGATGCACTTCTTGTAGGCTTCTTCAGTGAAGCTGGTTTCCTGCAAGTGATGGCTCAGGACACTGTCAATGCCAGTGATGACCGTGCTTTGGACCTTGGCCCTCAGGGCCTTCAGCGGAGACATTTCCACCAATCCGCGAGTCATCAGTGTCACCCTCTGTCCTATTGACCATCTGTCCCTCTTCCTCCAGGCACACAGCACACCTGCGATCTCCCGGATCCTGTAGATATCGGAGAACATCTCACCATGGCTGAGGAGGTCTCGGTAGATGATCATGACGGCGCTGGAAGGAGCCCGCCGCCCTGCCTTAGCATGAGCACGGAGCACGGAGCACGGGGCACGGGGCACGGGGCACGGGGCACGGGGCACGGAGCACGGAGCACGGGGCCCGGAGCACGGGGCACGGGGCACGGGGCACGGGGCACGGAGCACGGAGCACGGAGCATGGAGCTTGGCGCCAACGTGGTGCAGCAAGAACGGCCAAAGATGAATTTTTTAAAAATCGTGTAGTATGGGTCCTCCAACTTTGTCCTTCTTCACCCCACCGCCAGATTGATTTAGCTATTTCTATATACATTTTTACTAAAAAAAAGTTTATTGGGATTGTGTTGAATTTATAGTTTAATTTGGGGAAAATAACAACCTAATATTGTCTTCCAAGCCAGGAACTTGGCATACTTCTTTATTTATTTAGATCTCTTTTGATTTCTCTCAACAATGTTTTATAATATTCAGTGTGAAAATACAAGCTATTAATTGCATGTCTTTTGTTAAATTTATTCCCACGTATTTTGTTTTCAATGCTCTTGTAAATAGAATTTAAAATTTTATTTTCAATTCTTTCCTGCTGGTATATAGAAACACAATTGGCTTTTATATACTGACTTGATTTATTAATTCTAGCAGTTGTTTGTACATTCCTTAGTATTTTCTATGTTAACAAGCATGTCACCTGCAAATAGCTCTACTTTCTTTCCCATCTTTGTGTCTCTTACTTCTTTTTATTCTTTATTGCGGGTCTCTCATATCAAGTTAAATAGAAGTGCAATGAGAACTGAGATCTTTGCCTTATTCTTTATCTTAAAGCGAAAGCGTTCAGAAAGGTATAGAGATCTCCCATGTACTCCCTACCTCCACACAAGTACAGCCTCCCCCACTATTAACATCCTCCACAGGGCAGTACATTTGTGACAACTGATGAACATACATTGATACATCATAATCACCTGAAGTCCACAGTTCACCTTAGTGTTCATTCTGGAGGTTGCACATTCTATGGGTTTGGACAAATCCTCTATAATAAAAGGCTAATATGTAAATTGACCAAACGACAGAATGACCAGTCGCTCTGATTTGCACTGACCACCAGAGGGCAGGCACTCAATGCAGGAGTTGCCCCAGGGTGGTCAGTGTGCTCCCACATGGGGAGCACTTTTCAGCCAGAAACCCTGAGCTAGGCTCAAGGCTGGCAAGCACAGTGGCAGTGGGACATCCCCCCGAGGGCTCCTGGACTGTGAGAGGGCACAGGCCGGGCTGAGGGACCCCTCTGGAGTGCATGAATGTCATGCACCAGGCCTCTAGTTTATAATATGTACTCACTATCATAGTATCATATAGACTATTTTCACTATCCTAAAAATAATCTGTGGTCACCTCTTCTTCTCTCCTTTTCCCTTCAATGACTGGCAACCACTGATATTTTTTTCACTGTCTTCATAGTTTTGCCTTGTCCAGAATGCCATGTACTGTGTTTGGAATCACACAGTATGTAGCCCTTCAGATCAGCTTTTTTCACACAGTTAAGAAACATTTAAGATTCCTCCATATCTGCCTGGCTGGTGTGACTCAGTGGTTGAGCATTGACCCAGGAACCAAGAGTTCACTGGTTGAATTCCCGGACAGGTCACTTAAAAAAAAAATTCCTGCCGAGACTGGTTTGGCTCAGTGGATAGAGCGTCGGATTGTGGACTGAAGGGTCCTAGGTTCGAGTCCGGCAAGGGCATGTACCTTGGCTGCGGGCACATCCCTGGTAGGGGGCGAGCAAGAGGCAGCTGATCGATGTCTCTCTCTCATCGATGTTTCTGACTTTCTATCCCTCTCCCTTCCGCTCTGTAAAAAAAACAAACAAAAAAAAAAACTATATATATATATATATATATATATATATACACACACACACATACATATATGTGTGTGTGTGTGTGTGTGTGTGTGTGTGTGTGTATATATATAAATTCCTGACTTGCTAGCTCATGTGTTTTTAGCACTGAATAATGAACATCCCATTATTTGCATGCATCTCAGTTTATTCATTCACCTACTGAAAGACATTTTGGTTGCTTCCAAGTTTTGACAGTTATAAATAAAGCTGCTATAAACATCTACACGTTTTCAATTTAACTGGGTAAATACCAAGAAGCATGATTGCTAGGTTATATGGTAAGAATATGTTTAATTTTGTAAGAAGCATAAAACTGTCTTCCAAAATGGCTGTACCATTTTGCATTCCTATCAGCCTTGAATGAGAGTTGCTTTTTCTCCACATCCTTGCCAGCAATTGGTGTAGTCAGTGTTTTAGATTTTATCCATTCTAATAGTTGTATAGTAGTAGCTTGTTGTTTTAATTTGTATTTCCCTAATGACATACGATGTGGAGCATCTTCATAAGCTTATTTGACATCTGAATATCTCCTTTGGTGAAGTGTCACTTCTTTTTTTAAATTTAATTTTATTGATTAAGGTATTACATATGTGTCCTTATGTCCCCATTGCCCCCCAACCCTCCTGCCACTCACGCCCTCTCCCCTTGTTGTCTGTGTCCATTGGTTAGGTTTATATGCATGCATACAAGACCTTTGGTTGATCTTTTCCCCTTACCCCATCCTCCCCTACCTTCCCTCTGAGGTTTGACGGTCTGAAAGATACTTCTCTATCTCTGTTTCTGTTCATCAGTTTATGTTGTTCATTATATTCCACAAGTGAGTGAGATCATGTGATATTTACCTTTCTCTGACTGGCTTATTTCACTGAGCATAATGCTCTCCAGTTTTATCCATGCTGTTGCAAATAGTAACAATTTCTTCTTTTTTACTGCAGTCCAATATTCCATTGTGTAGATGTATCACAGTTTTTAAATTCATTTCTCTGCTGATGGGCACTTAGGCTGTATCCAAATCTTAGCTATGGTGAATTGTGCTACTATGAACATAGGGGTGCATATGTCCTTTCTGATTGGTGTTTCTAGTTTCTTGGGACATATTCCTAGAAATGGGATCACTGGGTCAAATGGGTGTTCCATTTTTGTTTTTTTGAGGAGACTCCATGCTGTTCTCCACAGTGGCTGTACCAGTCTGCATTCCCACTAGCAGTGCATGAGGGTTCCTTTTTCTCCCCATCCTCGCCAGCACTTGTTTGTTGATTTGTTGATGATAGCCATTCTGACAGGTGTGAGATGGTACCTCGTTGTCTTTTTGATTTGCATCTATCGGATGATTAGTGACTTTGAGCCTGTTTTCATATGTCTCTTGGCCTTCCTTCTGTCTTCTTTCGAAAAGTGTTTATTTAGGTCCTTTGTCAATTTCAGGATTGGGTTGTTTATTTTCCTTCTTAAGTTGTATGAGTTCCCTGTAAATGTTGGAGATTAAACCCTTATATGGGAGAGAACATTGGCAAATATGTTCTCCCATGCAGTGGGCCTTCTTGTTGTTTCGTTGATGGTTTCTTTTGCTGAGAAAACAAACAAATGGGACTACATCAAAATAAAAAGCTTTTGCACAGCAAGAGGTGTCACTTCTTTTTCTGGGACTGAAATTACACAATTTTGTCTGTAAGTCAGTGAGGCACTTCTTTTTCTTTATTCTTCAGGTTAATTTAGAGCTATCTTCAAGGTCACTCATTCTTCTGCTGCCACCAATTGATAGTAAGCCCAACTAGTGAGTTTTTTCATTTCAAATACTGTATTTTGAACTCTAAAATTCCCATTTGGTTCTTTTTTAAAGTTTTTTCCATTTCTGTGCTGAAACTTACCCATCTGTTTACTCATTATGAACCTATTTTCCTTTAAATTCTTAAACATATTTATAATAGCTTGCCGGGGCTGACCAGCAGCCCCTGAATGACAGATGAACAGATTACTCTGGCAGAGTTTCACTGTGGGGGAGAGGGCTAAGGGACGGCCTGGCCGAAGTGACCAGGCAGCCTCTATTGCCTGCATTGTTAGGCTTTTATTGGAATTTTTATCTTTAGATATAATCAGTAAGGGTGAGTAATCTTGGGAGATCACATGTTTTTACATTGTCCTCTAGGCAACGGCATCCAGGAATTAGGCATAAGGATTCCAGTAAACACCTGGGAGTTTGAACATGCACAGACTTGTTTGGAAAGGTCAAGGAATAATTAGGGGCACTGCCTTCGACCCGTCCCTAAGTCTCCCCTAAGTCGGAATTCCGATAAACAGGGCAGGCAGCCTTCCACTCACTTCCCTTTTATCAGAATGTCCTCCTTGAAAACCTTCCAGCCGAGTCTCGTGCTCCTCAACAACAGCTGACCTAAAATTCCTGTCTCGTCATTCCAACAGTCTGTTTCTATTGACTGCTGTTTTGCTTGACTGTGGTTTCATTTTCCAGGTTTTTGATTGTTTATTTTTTACATGTCTAGTAATTTTATTTTTGTACTAAACATTTTGCGTGATATGCTGTGGAGACTCTATATTTTGTCATCTTCCAATAGAGAGTGTTGAGTTTTGATCTAGTAGGCAGTTAAATTACTGGTTGATCATCCTGAACTATGGAAGCTCAATTGTATGCTTTATTAAGGCAGATTCATTTCATTTACTTATTTTTTTTTTTGTGGTTTAGAAAAGTTCTTTTAGCTTAACTATTATTAGTAATGTCACAAAAATTTAAGGTTGTTGTCAAATTTGGTACAAAACTAATGTGTGTTTTTTTTCATGCATGAGCTTTAAGGGCTTTTTATCATTATTTTTTGTATACCATAACTAATATTAAATGTGTTTTTATTCTTTAACTTGTTTGTCATTGAGAACCTCCCTGTAGTGCCCTGTAATCAGTTTTATGTTATCTTTTATTCTTTTTAAAATTTTTATTTTATTGGTTTCAGAGAAGAAGGAATAGGTAGAGAAAGATAGAAATATCAACAATGAGAGAGAATCATCGATCAGCTGCCACCAGCATGCCCCCTACTGGGGATCTAGCCCACAACCCAGGCAGGCATATGCCCTTGACCAGAATCAAACCTGGGACCATTCAGTCCACAGGCTGACACTCTATCCGCTGAACTAAAAAGGCCAGGGCTATATTATCTTTTTTAATGTAAATATTTTATGTCAAATCTGAAAAACATTAAACAATTTTTTCAATGTGTTAGATTATTAAAACTATTCATTAGTTAAATCCCTTCTATTTATTAGTAGGAATTGAATAACTCCTATTTATTAATTAAATTGTCAGTAAACTAAGAAAACATTCATCATTTCTATTTGGAATTTATCTTTTCCTCTTAATTAACTGACCTTTTGGGGATGATCTGAGAAAAAATTGTTACGGTTCATGGCTTAACGTTTAAATAATTTCTGTTCATTTTATCACTTATTTTTTAAAAATATATTTTATTGATTTTTCACAGAGAGGAAGGGAGAGGGATAGAAAGTCAGAAATATCGATGAGAGAGAAACATCTATCAGCTGCCTCCTGCACACCCCCCAGTGGGGATGTGCCCACAACCCAGGTACATGCCCCTGACCGGAATCGAACCCGGGACCCTTCAGTCCACAGGCTGACGCTCTATCCACTGAGCCAAACCGGTTTCGGCTTATCACTTATTTTTTAAAAATATAATCTTATTGAGGCATTTTTATATATAAGCATGTCACATAATTAATACTTTCAAGTTTACAATTTAATGATTCTTTTTAATAAATGTATCAAGTTTTTATAGTATTTCCTTCACCCTAGTAAGGTTCCTCTGCCATTTACTGTCAATCCCCATTGCCCCAGGCAGCTATTAATCTACTTTCTATCTCTATATATTTGCCTTTTCTGGGCATTTCATATCAATGAAATTATACAACAATGGTCTTTTTTCACAAAGCGTAATGTTTTTGAAGATTATCCATGTCATAGCACATATTCATATTTTATTTATTTTAATTGTTGAATAGTATTCCTTTGTATGGATATACTGCATTTGGTCTACCCATATTGGTAGACATTTAGATTGTTTCCAATTATTGGCTATTGCATCTATTTTTAAATATATATATATATATATTTAAATTAATTTCAGAGAAGAAAGGAGAGGAAGAAATAGATAAAAACATCAATGAGAAATAAACATCGATTGGCTGCCTCCTGCATGCCCCTCACCTGGGACTGAGCCCCAACCGGTCATGTACCCAGACTGGGTTGACACTCAACCACTGAACCACTGGGGCCGGGATATTGGATCTATTTTATTTTGCCTTTAATCTTGGACCTAAACCCTAGTTTGGGGACACTGTCTTTATTGTTAAGGCATAGTACTTCTGAGGGTTCAGTGGAAAGCCTGAGGTGTTTACCAAATTGCAATAACTTGGGGAGACTCAAACTTGTCTCCCCCATCGTGGGAAACATGTAAAATCTCTGCTCAGTTCTTTCAGCTTTCTAGCTACTACTTTCCACTAAGAGCCATCGCCATGTATGTACAGTTACGAGTCAACCAAGGACTTGAGATCAGTCTACATGCACATTTAGAATTTTAACCCTGCTGTGGCTCCCCCATTTCCAGGATCCTCCCCTTAAATTTCTAGCCATTCTAGCAACCCCAAATTCATTCCTCTAATACCTCGAGCAGCATTCTGTTCCCTTAAGATTTCTGTTTAAATTCTAGCTTCCCTACACTGCCCAGAATGGGGAGGTCCCTGGGGAAATGCATTTAAAGTTAATTCCACCCAGTGTGATCCCCGTCTTTCAGGAGTGAAATTCCACCCAGTTTTGACTCTTTTTTGCTCGCTCTCCAGGGCATTCAAATCATTGTTGTTATATTTTGTATTGTTAAAGTTTGAATTGTTATCTGCAGGAGGGTTTCTGATACAAGATACTTTACCATAACTAGAATCAGAACCATTGCCTCTGTTTTTTTATTTTTAGAAAGCTAGCAATACTAAGACAACCTGACAAAGGCCTTTCTGTTAACAAGGGTATTTGTCCTTTCCTGTCATCTCCTGGCTCTGAGTTCTTATTGTAGCTCACTTGGCTGCATTTCACAGTAAAATGAATATTTATATATTTTTGGCTACTCAGCCTCTAAACTCTCTTCTTAATGTTTGGGGAATCCTTCACCCTATGATTCTTGGAGTAAGTTAAAGCCTGCCTCCCAGTATGGAAATCACAAATGCCAAAAACACAATTTCTGGGTCCTTGCAACAAGGACAGGGTCACATGACCTAGGGCAAGGGCATATGATTAGGTACAGCCAATCAAATGCATGGGTGACTTTGACTCAAAGATGAGACCCAGCAAAGAATTATTTCCAGTGCAGTGGCCATATGCAGTTTCTAGGGGTAGGCTTAGGGTTGGCAATAGAAGAGGTCTGAGTTGTATTGCTCTTGATTCATCAGTAATAGCTACCTGGATATCCTGCCAATAAGTTCTTTGTATATTAAAGTCAGCCAGAATTGGTTTTGTTGATTACAGATGAGAACCTTGAATTGTCCATTTAGTGATAGTTAAAAACCAGTAATTCCATCTTGAAGAAATCTCTTTTTTTAAATATATGTGTTTTTTATTGATTTCAGAAAGGAAGAGGGAGAGAGAGATAGAAACATCAATGATGAGAATCACTGATGGGCTGCCTCTTGCACGCCCCCACTGGGGATCAAGCTCACAACCTGGACATGTGCCCTTGACTGGAATCAAACCTGAGATCCTTCAGTCCACAGGCTGATGCTCTATCCACTGAGCCAAACCAGCTAGGGCAAGAAATCTTGATAGGTAGATGTAAAACATATTGGAAGCTGACCCATCTGTGAGCTGCTTCCTCAGGATATGGCCCCTCCTCCTTTTCAGCTCCTCCCTTTCCCTCTCTGTCCTCTGGCCACAGATCCATCTGAATTCCTCCAAAATATCTTGCCCTTTTCTTCCTTCCTGGCTTTGCAGCTGTTGAATGTTCTCTCCCTGGAATGCAGTTACCATTCCTCTCCTAAACTGCACACACTGCCTCCTAATTGGTCTCCCTTCTGCATCCCCTCTGGCCCATGCCCAATTAATTCTTCACATGACAGCCAGAGCCATCTTTGCAACACACATATCTGAGTGTGTCACTGCTTTGTCTGCTTCAAATCTTTTAAAGCTTTACCCTAGCTGGTTTGGCTCAATGGACAGAGCATCAGCCTATGGACTGGAGGGTCCCAGGTTTGATTCCAGTCAGGCGCACATGACCAGGTTTCACGCTCCATCCCCAGTACAGGCTGTGCAGGAGGCAGCTGATCAATGATTCTCATCATTGATGTTTCTATCTCTCTCTTCTCCTTTCCTCTCTCTGAAATCAATCCTATCTAATAAAAGAGTAATATGCAAATTTACTATACCTCCAATCAAGCCATGCCCACAAGGCATGCCCACAAGCCAATCAGAGTGAGTATACAAATTAACCCAACCAAGATGGCAGTTAATTTGCATATCCACCCACAGAAGATTCTGTAGAAGGAAGCCAAGCAGTGCAGGAGGGAGCAAAGCTATGGAGAAGTAAGCAAATGAGGTGGGGGAGAAGGGAGGGAGCAAGGCAGCGGAGATGGAGAGAACGAGGTAGTGGAGAAGGGAGTGAAGCAGCAGAGAAGGGAGGGAGCCTTGCTCAGGCCCCAGGAAGCTCTATTCTTGTAGGAATCTTCCTGCAACGGGTCTCTAGTAAGAATATAAAAAGCAATCTTTTAAAGCTTCTTTACTGATCTTTGGATAAAGATCAAATCCTTAACACGATCCCCTAGGCTGGGGGACACCTAGGAGATAGATGCCAAGGACTGGCTTGATAAAGATTGAGGGGATTAAAGGAAGAGTCAGTGATTACACCCAGATTTCTGGTCGGGAAGCTCCTTAGTTTATTAACCTTTAACATCTCCAAGGCATGTGCCAGTCCGCCTCATACCCTTTGTTGAGCAGGGAGCTGAAAACTCATCCACCCACCTACTCATGCACACTTTAATCTGAATTCAACTACCTGACCAGCTAAGCAGAAGCTTTGGGTTTGAGCTGTGGCTCTACCTTTTATTTGCTATGCCCTTGGCTTAGGCAGTTTCCCTCATAGAGCCTTTCTTTCCTCATCTGTAAAGCAGGGGTAATACTTTATTTCTCTCTACCTTTCAGTAAGGAATTATTATTGTGAGTGGTAAATATTCAAGCATGTGACTGGCTCACATTGGGACTTGGTTGAAGATAACCATCTCCTACAAGATGGAAAATCTCCTCAGCAGTAGAATCTACTTGCCCTTTAGAAAAATTACTTTGGTTTTCAGGTGGAAGGTGTACTACAAATGGGTTGAGACAGGAAAGAAAGAGCCTCTGAACCTTGCAACCATCAGTGTCCTTAGAGAAATGCAAGGGGAGGTGGGCTGCATTGAGGGTGGAACAAACAGACCTGGCCTGCACCTTAGAGAAAGCCTGGATCCTCCCTGCCCACAGTTGGTCCCTCAGCAGGTGCTGTTGGTTCTACCTCCAAATATAAATGAATCTCTTTATTTCTTTTCATTTCTGCTGTCACCTAATGGCTTGGATAAAGATCAAGTCCTTAACATGATCCCCTAGGTAAGGGGCACACATAGAAGATAGATGCCCAGGACTGGCTTGATTAGGATTGAGAGAATTAAAGGAAGAATCAATGATCACACCCAGATTTCTGGTTGGGAAGCTCCTTAGTTTATTAACCTTTAACATCTCTAAGGTATGTACCAGTCAGCCTCACATCCAAGCCATATCCGCTCTCTCTTGCCTGCTTCTGTTCTTGTCTTGCTCCAAGATATATATCTCTTTCCAACAGCTAGAATGACCTTTAAAAGTATAGTCACTGTTACTCATCTCCCAAGTCCTCCATTGGCTCCCCAAATTCCTTAGCTCCAGCCACAGGCCCTCCACGACCTTCACAATTTCTTCCATCACCCAAACCCAGGCACCCTGGTCCTGGGCTTCCGAAAGGCCTAGCTTCTATACCTGCTGCTCCCTCCACCCCTGGCTCTCCCCACACACCACCCAGCACTCGCTCCTCATCTGCAGGTCTCAGCCCACAGGTCATCTCTTTGAAGAGCTTTTTCCTGAGAACGCTTGCCCTAAGTATGCTTGAATCATCGTTTTATGTCCTTTATAACACTTACCGCTGCCTGAAATTAGACTGTCTTTATTTATAGAGGTCTCCTCAAGATTACTACTTTTACATTCTTATTGATTTTAATTACATCAGGAATACATAACAGATTGCATTCCCGACAGGTAAAGTAAAAATACCCTCTCCCCTCCTCTTCCCAGCTCCTACATCCCTCTCGGGAACGACAGCTCCTTCTGTCCTATTGGTCACTGTGAGGACCTGGAACCACGTGTGGCATGTGGAACAGTCACTGAATGAGGAGTAAATCAAGGGCTAAGTTCTGGCTCTACTACATGTTAGCTTCCCTTTGGGGAGGGCCTGAGCGGGAAAGTCAGAGGCCAAGGTCCACAGGAACCTACGGCTCTCAGCAAACTGCTTAGCTCCTCTGAGTGTCAGTTTGCTCTTTTATAAAAAAGGGAAAAGGACATTTATCTCATGGAATGGTGAGCATCGAGCAGTGCCAGGCACACCACACTCACCCCCCCCCCCCAACTTGTGAAGTTTATGGGCTAGCAGGGATGTACGTGAAATCCTGCATGTTGACGCCACAGACTACCAGTCTGTTCAACGTTCCAAGAAGGTTAGAGCCATGCTTGCCAAACTGGGCTGGGAAGAGCCGTGTGCTGGCAGAGGGTATCTGAACGGAGATCGTGTGGTTTGGTTGAACTTCTGTTTCTCGGTGGGGAAACTGGCCTCTCCATCTTAGTAAGGATCCTCTCTGGCTCACACAGTGAGCCTCCTCTCATGAGACAAGACTCTGGTATATTCCTCTCAAGATCTCTGCCCTGAGTAGAAACAGCAGGTGGCTTCCCCTCCTTCCTCTGTGGGAGTGAGGGTACCGCCCAGAGACTAAGGCCAGGAGGAGAGTTCTAAACCATAATCCACACTCTCCTAGATCCGAACATTGTCCAGACCCCGGACCACCCGGCCTGCCTATCGGTCCCTCCAACCCCCAATCACTTGCCATCTGGACGTAATTATGGTAATTCCCGACTATATAACCAGCATAGGTATCTGTTTCTGAGCATAATTACAGGAGATGTTTACAGACCCACAATCACATCAGAGTAAATGATAGCTTCATTTCCTCCCATTAATATGCCAATATTAAGGCCCTATCAGGGCCAATGAGCCAAATCCCAGCAGCAAAAGACCTCACACTCTCGTCTGCCAGCAAAGCAGGAGTAACCTCAGACAAAGCAAGGTTTCAGCCAGGATTGCAAAGGACACCTCATGAGGCATGCAGGGGGGTGTCAGGCACTCAGGGGAGATCAGCAAACACCTATGACCAATTCTGCAAGCTGGTATTAGTTTCCCACTTTACATGTTTGGAGACTGGTTCTGAGAGAGCTGATGCTCTGGGTCATCCACAGCAGCCTGGGTTGGGGTATTTTGCATCCTGCTGCCTCACCAGGCCAGACTCCCAGGCATAGCCGGCCAGCTCTATGCCCTCTTCCTTATCTCCTCTTCTCATGGCTTCCTCTTTTCAGGCAGCCACTGCCCCTCCCTTCCGTCCCCCTCCCACCCTCATCAGTGCCCCAGCTTTGTCTCCGCTGTCTTCTCCTGCCCCCTCCACCCCTGCTTCCTGTCTCTGTTGGGTTGTTGGGTGTTATCTCTCCAGAAGGGTGGGGAATTGGGTTGAGGGGAGGGTGGAGCAGAGGTCGACTGCCTTGCCAGGCACTCAAGAGTCCCCCTCAAACCCCCATTCCTACCCCACCAGGGGCGGGCCCCCAGGACCTCGGCCTTGGGGTGGGCAGACCCTCAGCTTTCACTTGCTCGCGCACACAAAGGCTGCCCTCTGTGCGCGCGGGGGAGCGCGCCTGCACATATGCACAGTTGCACAAAGGCGTGCACACCACTCTATCTGCACACATACACTCCTAATCGGCCCGCGCACACGGCGTGCACACGGACCCGCACCAGCACACTCTCGCGTGCACACCCGCGCACAGAAATCTACACCAGCGTGCGTCCTCACGTACACACCAAATACACCACACACACACACACACACACACACACACACACACACACACACACGCACGCCAGCATCTGGACACGCACCCGTGTGGACCCCCAAAGCCCCTGCGGGCCCTGACGCCTCCAGCTGCCCTCCCCTGGCGGCTGGCTGGGCGGCGCGCGCGCACACACACACGCGCGCACACACACAGACCCACAGGCGCACAGCCCGCACTGCTCCACGCCCCTGGCCGCGGCCTGGGTGCTGTGCAGCCCCGCGGGCGGTTCGGCGGGCGGCGATCCGGGCGGGGGCGAGGGCGGGGGCGGGGGCGGCGGCTGCGGCGGCGGAGGCCGGAGGGCAGAGGAGGCGGAGCAGGGAACCGGGAGCCGGCTGGCCCGCGCTCTTCCTGCCGGCCGGGGATTTTCCAGCCCGGGCGCTTACGCCGTGGACCTGTGTGCAGCTGCCGCGGACCATGGGTGACAAAGGGACACGGTGAGTGCGGGAGGCGGCCGGGCCGGTGCGCGTGGGGCTGATCTGGGCCTGAACACGGGCAGGGGTTCTAGTCCGCGCCCTGGCTCTGCGATCGCGATCGCGGTCATGCCGGGAGCGCCAATTTCTGGCTCCGAGGCACTCAGTTTTCTATCCTGAGGTTTCCCCCTTTAGTCGCTGGCAAGGCCCTGGGCGGGGGCACCGAGAGGACCCGGCTGCCTTATCTGGCTCTCATGGCTCCTCAGACACACTCACTCGCTCGCTGACACCCAGCACTGGCCAGAGACCCACGGGGCAGGCTGACACACAATGGCACATACACTCATGTGGACACACGGACGGACACACTCATCCATGGGCATGCTCATGCTGTCACACACACACACACACACACACACACACACACACACACATACACACACTGACATTCACTGCCACACACTGATCACACACAGTGACACTTTACACACTCAGTGGTACCACTTGTCAGCACATTCTTGCTGACAGTCATGTTGGCATACATAGCCACACTCCAGCACACATCACCTCTAACATATCTTTGTGTTGGCATACATGTTGGCCTTCACTGTGCACACATACACTGTCACTTTCGGTCACTGTGACAAACACTCTTACTGGCATGCACAGGTTGTCACCCTTATTGACATGTCTGCTTATGCTGGCATCTGTCTTACTGACATGGTGTTCACCATACCAATACTGACCCCAGCAGACACAAACCAGACTACTGCCTGCACAGCCGGGCACCCCATGGTCACAAGCTAAGAGACCCTGGGGCTGCTGACACACTCACTCCAGTCTCCCCACAGGGAGAGAAGTGGAAACACACACATCACACAGTGGGAAGCCCCCCTGGAGCCTGAGAAAACGCATCCTATCCCCTTTATTTCCTTTCCCTCTGAACTCCCTGAGAGCTGGCTGGCTGGCCAGGATCTGTTTGGAGCTGGACATGGGACAGGGGCTCCTATCTGAGGAGCCTGCCTGGACTCAGAAAGGGAGAGGATATACCTCTGAAGTGAAAAAATGGGACAAAAAAGGGGAAGGGGCTGGAGTTAGGGCAGGGTGGCCCCTGGGCACAGCCCTGGTCAGGTGCTCAGCTTTGCACCCTAGTTCTGCCCCCTCCGTCTGCCCACTTCCTTAAGTTCTGATAGAAGCTTCTCCCTTATCTCCTCCTACCTCTTCTGCAACCCCTCTTGCATTTTTTCTTTCCTCTCTCCCATCCTTGTGCCCCACTCCTCCCTCTTCCCTTCCCTCTCTCCACCTTTCCTCTCTCTCTCCTTGCTTCCAATAATTATTTATTAGCCCTTGCTGTGTACCGGGCATGGTGTGAGGATCAAAGATGTGTGCTGCAAGAGCTAACAGACTAGGGAGCAATGACCCGTAGTGGTCATCATGTTTTGGGACCACTGACAAAGCACCCACAGCCACCTGACACACTCTCTCAACAGCATGAGAGAGGTCTTCCAGAGATCATGAACATTTTCCAGAAAAAGAAATGGAGGCTCAGAGGTAACTGGTGCTCCTAAGATTTAGAAACTGCTTCCTAGCCATCCTCCTGACAGCTCTTCATGGGGGTTAATTTTCCTCTTCCTGTTTTCTTGAAGAGGAACCAGAGCAAGAGAGGCTTCTTAAGCTGGGGTAACCTCATGAGTATATGTGTGCAGATGGAGTGGCAGGGCCTAGACTGAAGCCCACTTGGTCCCGTTTCTCTGAGGTCGGCTCTCGGGCACTGCCATGCCCCTATAGGGTCCTGGGTGTGAAGCCAGGTCGGGGTGTCCTGCTCTGTGTGTGAAGGCCCAGGCTGGTGCTGGAAGAAGACCGTGAGGAGTCTGCGTGCACTTTCATGGCTAATCCCCTGCGACCCAGGTCTCTGTCCTCAGCAGGAGGACGTGACTCTCTTTTCCACATCATGTCACCCTGACCATGGGGGTGAGGCTTTTCTCCCTGCAGGAAGCCAGGAGCCGCCTCTCCTTCATTCTTCCTGTGCTGCTTCACCATCAGGGTGACTCAGCCCCTCAGCGTGCCTCTCTGTGACCTGGTCCCCTGCGGCTATGGGTTGTCAGCAGGGTGAGGACAGCAGGAGCAGCCAGGCATCTATTGGAGACCCTAGGCTTGGAGACCTTTTCCCTGACTTCCCCTGCTCTGCATCCAACTCACTGGAGGACCTTGGAGAAGTTGGGCAATTGTCTTCACCTTCCAGGACCTTAGTTTTCCCATCTGTCAATTGGAGCGATTAATTCTTAAAATTTTCAGGTCTCTTCTTGTGTTTACTGAATTCACTGGGCGGGGTGGGCGGTGTTGCCTGGCTACACTCCACCCAGCCACAGCCCTGCTCCCTTTTCAGTCTTTCCTGTAGTCCCAGTTGGCCTCCCTCTTCCTTCCAGGCAGGTTTCCCAAGTAATTTGGAAGAGAAGGGTAAAAATCAATAATGGGCTGTACTTTGCCTTTTTCCTTAAGCAGTGGGACTCTGCTTTATCTCGTACTTAGACGAGGAAATGGCAAATATCCAATACTCAAGGATTAAGAGTCATCACGTCCATCCCTGTGCCTGGATTTGCATCCCCCATATGAAACTGACAATGGGAATCAGTCAGAAACTGCCACGCTCCCTTTAGGAACTTTGGGGTCAAGGGGGAAACACAAATACCCAATAGGACTCATTTTAGGCATGTAGTATGCAGACTGCTTGCTCTTCAAGGTACTCTGGGAGCAATTATAAATCCATTCAACAAAAGTTGACTGAATGAATGCCAGGGCTGGGGGTTCGGGATGAATGGCTCCACTCTGTCCCCAAAAGATTTAGAGCAGAGTAGGTGATTATAATTCAGGGTGACATGTGCTGTGAGAGGCTAAGGAGGAGTCCCCAACAGTCCGGGCAAGCGACATGGTGAGGAAAGCTTTCCTGGGAAGGAGGTGGCATTGGGGCCAAGATGAGGAGGCCAAGTGGGTGGGATTGGGGACGTCATTCCTGGCCAAGGGCGCAGAATGTGCAAAGGCTGGGAGGCGTGAAGCAACATGTGGCCTGCGGGTTGGGCAGGGGATGCTGGGTGAGCCTTAAGAGGTAAACACAGGCCAGTCATCAACAACTTGGAATGTCAAGCTAAGGAGTGAGGCTTTTCTCCTGAGTGGAAAGTGACTCAGGGAGGAGTGTGAGGAGGGGCGAGATGGGAGCATATTTTCATGTCAGAGGGGGGCCTTTGGCCATGGCAAGGAGAGTGGATGGGAAGAGCAGGCCTGGAAGCAAGGAGACCTGTGAGGAGGTGGAGGAGGAGGAGCCTGAGAGAAGGTGAGCTCTGAAGGAGGTCTGTGGAGAGGATGGAACTGAGAAACATGAGTAAGGAGGTGGAGCCATTTAGCTGAGTGGTTGGGTGTCTGGTATGTGTCAGGAGTTACATGTATGATCTCATTTGGTTCTCCCAACGATCCGAGCCTATTAATGTAGGGACTGCTGTTCCCATGGCACAGATGAGAAAACAGACCAGGAAAAATTAAGTAGTTTGTCGACTGCCATTTAGCCAACAAGCTTCTGAACCCAGGCCTGTCTGCCCACGAAGTCCCTCTGTTGCCCTATGCTCTCACTCAAAGGGAGGGGACTTGTCTGGCTCACAGTTGGCCTCCCCTACCTCCCTAGTGACTCCATCCTCAAGTTGTGCCTCCCTTCTGGTTCTTGCTGTTCCTGCTGACTCCGTTGGCAACACGGAGGATCAGAGTTAGACAATAGGAGGGACTTCCAGAGAAGCAGTGGGATGGAATGGATTTTCCTTTCCTACTGATGTTTGTGAACATTTCTTTTTTGGTGGGGGAGGAGGGTGTGTATGATGGGGACGCATAATCACCAGCTGTCTGTGAGCCTTGGCCATTATCTGCCTTGGCTGTTGTCTCTCTTGGCGGTGAAGCTCTGTGTGACCCAACTTGGCTAGAACATGGGGAAATCCTGTGGCTTTGGCCAGGGTCGCTGTGGGGCTGCTGGGAACAGAAGTGTTGAGCCTGACACAACGTCTACGATCCAGGGTTCTAGGCCGGCCTCTGGGCTTCAGACTTCTCCATGGCTGTCTTCCTTCCAAGTGTGGGCCTCCTTGCCCAGGACTGATGCCTGGGTTCAGTGGTCCTGAGTCGTGGGCCGGCCACACCTCAGTGCTGTGGCAATGGAAGAACACCAGGCTGGGGTCACATGCCCTGGGTGGCCTCCTAGAACTGCTGCCAGAGTGACCATATTGACCATCTAATGAGGCCTGCGTGGCTGGCGGGGGTTGGGAGGGAGAAAGAGGGGCAGCAGCTTGGCAAGGAACCAGACTGCAAGTTGAGGAAGATGTAGGAACACTTCTTCTACATAGAAGGGTCAGGACCTGGGCTTGGGGGAGGGGAGGGGTGGAAGTGGGAGATGGGAATTTGAAAATCTTCTGTTTAGAGGGGTAGTTGACTTGGGGAGGGTGATATCATGGCACAGGGGTGGCTTGTGATGAGAGGATAGTTAGGGACAGCTGGGGCCTCGGAGAGCACCGATGGCCATGGCTGAAGGCGGAGAGAGGAGGGAGGACACAGGGCAGGCAGTGTCCTGGGAGCCAAAGAAATAGGGAAGGACCAACAGAGGACGAAGTGGGGAAAGACCCCTTGGATTCAGCCAGAGGGCACTTACTGTGGACTTGGTGAGGGGGTCTGGGCGGAGTGACGAGGACAAAGCCAGGTGCAGGGGAGAGGGGGAAGACCCTGTTGTTCGTGCCTGGAGCTTATCCGAGCCTCTTGGAGGACGGGTGAGGTGCTGGGTGGTGGGTAGAGCCCAGAAGGGTTTGGGGACTTGGGGGGTGAGGCTCAGCTGAGGGCTGGGAGGGACATTCTGGGAGTGTGAGCTGGTCACAAGGGAGACACGTCTGTGCTGACTCCTGAAAGAATGGTATCTAGGAGTCTTGGGGAAGACTTCTTGGAGGAGGTGCCCTCTGAACGGGGTCCTGGGGCATGAGGAGGCTTAGGTATTTTAGACAGACGAGGGGCCTATGCCAAGGTGCAGGTACTGGAGTGGGAGGGTGGAGGCTGCTGATGGAGATGATAGCCCTGGCTGGACGGCCTTGGGTGCTAGGGTGGAGGGTTTCGAGGCACTTTCTCACTCGTTTATTTACACCCAGGTGGCTCTGTTCTCCATTGGGGGAGCTTCTATGGTTCAGTATTATTTCTGTTTCCTGTTTGCTGGTCATTTTTCACCTCTGGGTCTGGGCCATAGGAGATGTCTAGCAGGGATTTATTGACTGGGCTGCTCTCCTTCCTCCCTCCTTGCCTCTGCTATCAGCCTAGGGACTCCCTAATTGCTGAAATCAGGTCTTTTCCATTGGGGAATCCTAAGGATGGAAGCCGTGCTTTCCATATTAGACTGGATGCCGGGGGTCTCCTCCATCAGATTGGGGAGTCTGGGAGGGGAGGGGATGTACCGCTCCTATTAGAATTTGGTTCCTGCCCCAACTGGTTTGACTCAGTGGATAGAGCATCGGCCTATGGACTGAAGAGTCCCAGGTTCAATTCCTGTCAAGGACATGTACCTTGGTTGCGGGCACATACCCAGTGGCGGGTGTGCAGGAGGCAGGTGATTGATGGTTTTCTCTCATCGATGTTTCTAATTCTCTATCCCTCTCCCTTCCTCTCTGTAGAAAACCAATAAAATATATATTTTTTTTAAAAAATGAAAGTGATTAAAAAAAAAAAAGAATTGGGTTCCTGAGAGTGAAGCCTATTCTCCCCCATGAGGCAGACTTCTGCAGGTGGGAGCCATATCTCCTCCATCAGAATGGGGGCTCCTGAGGGTGGGCATGTCTCCAGCACAATCCTTGGGATTATTAGCTCAGGCATTATCCCTGATGGTTCCCAGGCATCCTCCCTCCCTCCTATGTGCCACAGAGATCCTGCCCCAGGGGTGGCTTGTGTCCTAGTAGGGTATGTAGAACAGAGGGGTGGGGCAGGACAGGATGGCCGCCTTTGAGAGGGAAACAAAGGACTATGTTGTCCCCACCCCCCTCTTTATCCCCCAAGGAGCTCTGGCAGGGTCATCTCTCTGGAGACAGGCCTCCTCCTTCCTGGGGCTGGCCTTTAGTCCCACTTTGGAGGAACTGCTTGTTCCATCCCAGGAGACCTGGAGCCAGACAAGGCCCCCAGGAGGCCAAGGCCCAGGGACTGGACCAGATAGGTCCCTGGAGTTCTATACAACTGAAGTCATCACAGCTACCCAGCAGCTTTCCCTTGGCCTAAGTCTGGGCTGGGCCTGGCTGAGAACACAGCCAGTCCAGTGGGGTCCGCTGTACCTGCAGAGGGATCTGTCTGTCGATCTCAAGAGTGTGGAGCAAAGTGGGGTGCTGTGGCTGATGTCAGGCCAGCAGGAGGCAGGACTCTGCACTCAAGATCTGAGCTGCTCAGTGGCCTTCTCTCTGGGTGCACCCAGAGGCCCAGAAACTGGATGAGGCAGGAGGCCCCTTCCCTTCTGGCCCTTAGCCTCTAGGTGTGCTCAGAGAGAGAAGGGGTATACTGCTTCTTTTTGCAGCTCCCTCCCCCAGCCCCCTACTCCTGGCCTGTGCAATTCATGGGCATCGGTGTGTTTTGGTAGAGGACAATGGGAGAGGGTAGGGAGTGGACAGCTGGGATGCAGCATCTCAGGAAGGTCCCAGAGTTATGCCCTAATGCTTACTCATTGCTGTGTGACATTGGGCATAGCATTTATCTTCTCTGGGTCTTGGTGTCCCTATGGAAATCAAATCAGCCAGCATGCATAAGGCCCTCTTGGCTGAGCTGCCCCTTTCCTGTGTTCTGTTAGTGTGTTTTGGGGTGACCTTTCTTCTGGAGGCCCAGGAGTGGGGATTGGGCAGCTCAGGCCTCTGTCACAGACCAGGGGGCTGAGACTGTCAGGTTGCTGGGCCTGGGTGATAAGGATTGTGCTTTCTCCAAGTCCTCACCTCAGCAGCCTCCTGCCTCTCACAGCACCTGCATTCTCTCTGCTCAGGTTGTTTGCTCCTCATGCTCAACAGACAGATCCCTCTCCAGGTACAGCGGGCCCTCCTCTGGGTGTCCGCAGGCTCCTCTGTGATCTGATTAGCGTAGATTAGAGGCTGATTAGAATACTGGGTAGGCTCTAGCAAAAACCAGATTTCCTGGTTTCAAATGCCAGCCCTGCCACTTACTTACCAACTGGCTGACCTGCCCCCATTACTTAACTCTTTCTCTGCTGCAGCTCCCTGGCCTGTAAAATGGGGTAGTAATAGTGCCTGCCCAGTAGGTTGCTGAGAGGATTAAATGAGCTAAATCACATATTGTGCCCCCCCCCCCCACGCACACCTTTTTCTGGCACTGGCCCACCCTCTCTGTGTGGGTCTTGGTTATTTGCACACTTGTGGATGTCCTCTCGGTGAGGCCAAGGGCATCTCGCCTGGTTCTGTTGTTCCCAGCACCTGTGCAGACCTGGCATGGCACTGAACTCCATAAATATTTGTTTAGCGAACGAAGGAGGCTGAATGGAGGTATTTCCCTGGAAAAGATATACTGGGGGGGAGAGGGGGAGGGCAATATTGTTGGTGAAAACAATGGGACATCATCTGAAATGTCTAAAGGTGGCCCCGAGCACAGGCATTAGGTTGTTCTTTGTGACCCAAAGGGTGGAGGTCACTAGATGAAGGGCTTTGCCTTGCTAAGAGAAGGTGTTTGCTGAAAGCCAGAGCTACCTGGAAAGGGGATTGCGGGCTCATTCTAGCCTCAGTGCCTTTGTTCCTGCTGCTCCCCTCTCCCACCTGGAATGCCATCCTCTCTTCTCTCTCTGCTTGTCCAAATCCTATTTCCTAAATAAGTGCCCTATCCATGGAGCCATCCTTCCTGGCCCTCAGAGGGTGGGCTAAATTCACCACAACATCCCCATCCTCAGACATTAATGAGCGTTTTCTTCGTCTGGGCAGTGGTACGGGAGAAAGGCTAGTTCCTCGTTAGGATGGACATCTGGACCTGGCTACAGTCTATCCAGTGTGGTTTGACCTGGCATGAGGAGGGGACCATGGCTTCCGATGACCCACTGCTGATCAAGGAGCTCTTTATGCAGCTGGAGAGCACAGAATTCCCATCGGCTTCCACTGGGCAAGTACCCAGAACCCACCTAATTACTGGGGACGGAGTTCTGGGCACTGCATCCAGCAGGCTGAGATATAATCAGCTAATTAAACCACCCAAGAATTGCCCCTTGGCCAGAGGAGTGGAGGGAAAGGGGGTGGGGGACAGTTAGGCTCAGAACAGATGTGAGAATGAGAGGGAAGCTATGCAAGGGGGCGTTCAGACACTGAGCCTGCTGTGCACAGTTGGAAGGGAAGCAGGAAGGGGTAGGGGAGAGAAAAATGGGCAGCTGAGAGAAGGTCTCATATAGAGACATCACCAAAGTGACATGACTCAGGGGTGGGGGTTCTGACCTAGGAGACAGGTCCCCATTTCTCCATTGGAAGAGCTGCTTTTCTCCTTTGGGCCTCAGTTTCTCCATGTACCAATCTGGAAGTAGGGGAGACATTGGCCCAGAAGGTATCTAGGAACTTTCTTTTTTTAACACAATATATTTTTATTGATTTCAGAGAGAGAGAGAAACTGCTTCCAGCATGCCCCACACTGGGGATTGAGCCCACAACCCAGGCATATGTCCAGACAGGGAATCAAACCATAAACCTCTGGTTCATAGGTTGACGCTCAACCACTGAGCTACGCTGTCTGGGCAGAACTTTCCTTCTTGGTTCTAGAGCTAGAAGGGGAGAGGGTGTTAACAGCAGGCTGTGCCCTGCATCCCTGTCCTCTGGAAGGAGCAGACTGTATATTGGTCTGGTCCAGCCTGAAATTGAGGTGCTGTAGGTTCATCAGAAGGCAAGACTGTGGTGGCAGCAGGCAAGCCCCCGGCCTCTGTCATACCCTTATCCCTGCCCTGTCCTCATGATTGTCCTAGCAAATTAGTGTTCTCAGTGAGCCATCATTTAAGCCTGCAGTGTCTTTTCCATCAGCCTAGTAATTTCCCAAGTAGCACCCCCAGGAGTGTGGGGATGGGACTCCCCGAAGTTAGATCCAGGAGGTTTGGATTTTAGTCAGACTGCGTTTTGCTGTCCAGCAATATTGTTCACTACATCCATGATCTTGGGTGAAGGTATTAAAGTGTCAGTTCAGTGGTGGCTGGGAGCAGAGAGGGTAAGGACTCGATCAAAAGTCATTATTATTCAAGACGTGGAGGGGATCTCAGCTTTTCTGTCTCTGCCCCTGTCTCCAGCCTGTCCTGGACTGTGCACACAGCTGGGTGTGTGGGGGCGGAGAGGAGGGGGTGATCTGGGCCAGAGGAGCCACTCACGTGACTGGCAGGCAGGAAAGGGAAGTGAGATTGCCCAGGGTGGGAGGGGTGGAGCAGAGTGGTGCTGGGACAGTCTGCGTCACCGCCCTTTCAGCCCCTCACCCATGGCTGATTCTCTAGGAGGAAGTGGGGAGAACTTGGGGTGGGCTAGGAGCATGGGTGGGCGTTGTGGAGGGCCAGAGGCCTCTCTCTCTTAGCCCCCAGATGCCAGTGAGGAGCCCAGATCCTGGTTTTCTGCCAGGGAAATCAGCAGACCCCCATTTCACACACTGAGACAACAACCCTTCCTGATTCCCAGCCCCTAGCGGGAGGTGTCTCCTTGGAGTTGAGGGGCTTGGAAAGCATCACGCTTGCCTGCCCAGGTCTCAGGTCTGCCCAGGTCTGCTGAGGTCAGGAGGAGAGGCAAAGGCAGGGAAGAAAGCCACCTTCCCCTCCCCCAACCTCTCCCCAAAACTCTGCAGGGCCTCTGACTCTGAGGAAGCTGGTTACATAACTCAGCAGACTCCCAGCTTCCTTCTTTCATTTCTCCCCAGAGGGGCCCTGGAGGAGGTGCAGCTCTGCTCAGAATTCCTGGGCTTGAGAGGTCCCTGTGACCATCCCCCTGCTTGGGGTGGTGGTAGGTGCTGCCCATACCATTTTGTGAGGAAAGCTGTGTGTGCTACCTTGGCGCAGGCCACTGGGGTTGTCTCCACACACTGCCCCAGTTCCCATACTCCTGGGAGCAGGACTGCAGAGGGCAGAAGCCTCAGTAGAGGAAACAGGCAGAATCCTGAGATCATTTGCCTGCAGAGTGCCCCCACAGGGGCGCTTCTCTGAAACCAGAGGAACACATAGCCATCATTTTCCAGTTTGTTCCACTCAAGCTCACAAATATTTCTCAGTGTTTGTTGGGTGCCAGGCCTGTCTGTGAAGCCGCCTGGCCCACCCCAATAGCATGCCTCCCTTTTAGTGGGAAGCTGATTTAAGGAGCAGTCTGCTTCCGTCCATGCCCTTTCTCGTAGGGTGGGGTTTGGCCCTCCTGGGTCCTAGGGTGGCAGGGAACATCATAACAAAGAACACCTGCATCCCACCCTACAGGCCAGAGGTTTCAGGGTTGACTTATACCCTGTCTATTCAGCTTCGTCTGCCCTCCTGGGGAGGTGCCTGTGGACAAATGCTTCTTAGTATCTGCCACTCGGCAGACCCTGGGCTGGGCACCTGAGGTAGGAAGGGGAAACTGACAAGTCTTGGCCCTTGGCTGCTCATATCTTTTGTGGGAGAAGAACTGAATCATCACAGCACACGCTAGGAAGTGGGGCAATGGGAACCAGTTTATACCAGACAGAGCAAGCCCAGTGGGTAAGGGTCAGAGGCAGCTCCCCAGAAGGGAGCCGGCTTTGGAGGTGAGCCAGAGCAGACTTTTGTCTTGGTGGGGTTTGTGAGCAATGTTTTCAGCCAGGACTGACTTGCTTCATCAGATTCTTGAGCCCCTACTATGTGTCAGGCAGCGTCAGGCACTTGCTTCATCTGCTGTTAGTAAGCGGTATCCTGGATCTGCAGACTTCTGGAGGCCACAACATCTAGGGTGAAAGTGAAAGTTCTGCCACATGGCATCCAGGGAGGGTTTGGACCTGGACAGAGGAACTGGGGGCAGGTTTGTGAGGAGACACTGGGCTCAGCAAACTCACCACTAAAAAGCTGGGTGTGTCCCGGTCTCCTGGTGGAGGGCAGAGGGAGCAAAGGCTTATCGCTGACCCCAGAGACCCTGTGGAGGGCTGATGACTGTTCCCAGGTGAGAAACGACAGGAAATAATTGGGAAACCATAAGCATGAAAAACGGCTTCAGGCGTTGGGGCTAGGGGACATATGTGCTGCCACATCTGCCCAGGGCGGTGCAGATAAGCATAGATGGCTTCTCTCCACCACCCCCCACCCCTTTCCCTCTACTAGTAGCTTTATGTCTGTGGTGAGTTTTTTCAGCCTCTGGGCATAAATTTCCATGCTTTCTCTGTTCTGTCTGTGCTAATAAAAGCACCCAGCACATTAGTAGGCTGATTTTATTATGGGTCTATTTAGCCCCAGGGCAGTAGAAGAAATCTGGAAGCATTTTAAAATTCAGTAAGAATAATCTTTTTGCAATAGTTTTTTTTTAAATATCCAAAAAATGACAAAGACGATCACATGGCATAACCAAATGGTTAATATGCATATATTCATTTCTCATATTATTTAAAGTGCTGACTTCAGCAACAGCAACTCAGTATGGATACTTGAAACAGCCCAGCCATCTCTGATGTTCACTATTTTTTCGATTTTGCAAAAGGAAAAAAAAAAAAGTAAAAGTTTTTAATAGGAAGAACTTTCACAGAACCATGACCCAGTCCCAGACTGAGCCCTAACCCTGAACATGGACTGAGCTGGCTCCCTCCAGCCTCAGCTTCCTGTGGAGTGTAGAGCTGGGGGAGGGGTGTTTGCACAAGGAGCTCTGTGCAGAAGAGAAATCCTAATCATAACCCTTGGGGTACCCATCCTGACGTGATGGATACATGTCCCCATCACTAAAGTGTTTTTCTTCTCTCCATTCCACTGCTACCAGCTCAATCCAAGCCCCACTGTAGCCTGGACTGTCGCAGTCATATTCTGGCTGCTGTCCCTCTGCTCAGTCTAAACCCTCCAAAGCCTCCTCTTGTTCTGACATTCACATCTGACCCTGTTCTTCCCCAGCTTAAAACCCGATTCGTTGCTCCCCATTTCCTATAGGACAGTCCACATTCTTCAGGTGGCCCTGGGGGCCTTTCGTGGTCTGTGCCAAACTCCGCTCCACACCCCTTTCCCAACCCTTCCAACCACACAGCCGGCCCTCTGGCTACACCGGCGTTCTGGATGTTCCTCCACAGTCTCTGTACTTTCCACACTTCTGTGCCTTTGTTCGAGCCAGTCTCTGTCTGAAAGGCCTTCCTCTCCGACTGGTGAAACCTCCCTTAGACTTTAAGGTTGCACTTTATGTCAACACCGTTCAGTTGAACATGTGGTACTGGGCACCTGCTGTGTGCCTGGGCATGCCGCCTCCCCTTGCCTCCTCACGGCACCCCTCCTCCACACCCCTCCTTCACACTCCTCCTCCGCCCTGCAGGCTTCTGTGACAGTCCGTGGTATTGAAGCTGGCTGTTCACATGCCAGGCTCCTTTGCTAGAGGGCAGATGTGTGTTTGACACCTCTTGGATCCCAGCAACTGACAGGGGCCTCAGATCAGTGGGGGCCAGAATCAGGTGGGGAGGTGAGTCAGAGAAGATCCCCTGGAGGAAGTGGCCCGAGCTGCTGACCCAAAGGAAAAGCGCTCTATCTCTTCTCACTTCCTTCCTACCTTGGAGCTGAAGGGGAACCGCTGAAACGGTGGGAAGGGGAAGGCCTATATATTTCAATTGAGGATTGGGAATGCCTAGCCTGGAGATGAGTCAGTCCATAAGGCATATACGCCCCCCCCCCCCCCTTTTTTTTCCTTCCATACACGTTTTCCGAGCCTCTAGGACCAGAAGAAGGAATGTCCTCGGGAGCCTCCTCTGCCTGTTGGGCTGGGGGCAGGGCCTTTGTGAAGGCGGGTTGTGCTCAGATGGCCTCTGGGCCCTTCCTCCAGCCCAGAGGCGGTTTCACCGTGAGGCTGGCGGCTGCAGGTTCAGGCCCTTCACGCTCCAGGGCCCTTTCCAAGGCCCAGCAATGCCTCTGCACGCCCAGGGGTTTTGTGAAATGTGCAAAAGGAAGATTTTTTAAAGCCTTTTTTGGTTGTTGTTTTTACTAAAAGGGGGCTTCTAAACTCTATGAGCTCCATGCCCATTCAGACCTAGATGGGTGCCTGCTCTGGTTGGGTGGGGCTTTGTGCCGGGACGTTGGTGCCACGTTGCTCCATGTCCTCAGGTCCCATCCCACCGTGTGGACCCGGTCATCGGTTGGCGCCCTCCCTGCTGAGCCAGTTCTGGGTCAGGCCCACCTCACAGCCCTGCTTGCTGTGTGAATAAGAGCCCTACTGGAAAAGGCCTCTCTGCCCTCAATCTTACTCATCTGCTAAGTGGACATAATGCCTACCCAGAAAGGCTGTGGGCAGGTTTAGGTAAAACTGCCTGGTTTCGCCCCAGGCTTGTCGTGGGAGCTCAGTAAACAGGGGAAGCACGATGGAGGTGGCTCAGGGGGGGCGGCCCCTTCCACCGGGATGGAGCCGGTTCGCCTGTGGAGTCACCCGTGCGGTGCCTGACGCTGGCTGCCGGGGATCAGCTGGGGGCGGCGGCGGTGGTGAGATGTGCTCAGAGGGTAAAAGTGTTTATAAGCCGTGAACTTCAGCTCCCGGGGAAGGAGCAGGCTCTTTTGCGGGAGAAGGGCAGGATGGAAGTCTGGACTGACCTTCCTGCTCCTGGGTTGGGGTTGGGTGTTGGGGGTGAGTGAGGAGCCTGACCTGTCAGTAAAGTCCAGGGGTGGATGGAGTGGGGGAGGAGGTGGGGAGGGTGGGCAGTAGACTGAGCTGACCTTTTCTGCTCCCCCCTGTAGTGTCGGGGAGGGTTACTGAGTGGTAGTTGCCTCCTGTCCCTCCTGACCTAAGTGCCCCCTTCCTGGTGGGAAGGGAGGACACCGGAGTGGGGGTATGAGGAAAGAAATGCGCTTTGGTGTCAGGCCAAATTTCAAATTCCACTCCCATTACTTGTTATGCCTGTGAGCATGAGACAGTTGTGTAATCTCTCTGAAACTCAGTTTTCTCATCTTTGGAATGGGGATGATAGCATTCTCTCTACGTCAGGGTTATAATAGGCTTAAAGGAGATAATGTAGGGCTTAGCACAGTGTCTGGCACAAAAAGTTGCTCAATACATGTTGTTTGTCCTTTTTTTCTGTCCCATGAACCTCATCAACCTGTCTTTACCCACATTTGGACTGTGGGCTCCCCGGGGGGGTGGGGGGGGAGAGGGTGGGAGGAATAGGGGTTATGTCATGTTCTTCCATCATTGGGCCCCCAGCTCTGGCACAGTACCTTTGAAACACTTTGAATTGGTTGGTGAGAAATTGCACTGGCCCAAAGAAAAGACAGAAACTCACTGTGCCCCTACTGTGTGCTCCTGCTGAGGCTTACTGTGTGGTCTCTGCACTGCAGAACTCAAATGGCCACTTTCGACTTGCTGCACAAGGGACTGTTTTCTTTTTTTCTTAGCGCCCCCGAATGAATCATTATTTGGTCAGCATCGTCCCCTCTGGAATGCAAGGGCCTCTGGAGCTGTGCTTCCAGGTCCCAGCGCCTGGCACAGGAGGCATGTGTACATTTTTGTTGAATGAATGGCTGTCCTTTCCCTTCTCTGAAGTCTGGCCTGGTGTCCCATGCAGCCCAGCCACTTTCTAGTTGAGGCAAGTCACCTTGCCTCTTTCAGCTCCAGTGTCGTCTTCTTTAAAACGAGGGAAATAGTGGCCCCAGACGGTCCAGTGCTCAGCTGTGCCTGGAACAAGGTAGGCGCCCAGCCACATCAGCTGCTATTTTCCCAATGGTCTCTGAGGTGTCCTTCCAGTTCCGACCTTCAGTGACCTCCCTGTCTCTGGCAAGGAGGAGACTGGGGAGAGCATTCCTTCCCTCAGACCCTCTCTGCCGGCCCCACAATGGATTTGGAGCTCTGTGCAAACTGTTTATGTTTCCCCAGCAGAGTTTATTACCCAGCCCGGCCTTCTGCAATTAATTACAAGCAGAGCAAATAACTTGTCCCTGGGAGGCTGGGCTTGGCATAAACAGTTATATCCAGCCAGGGGCCAGCCCAGGGGCGAGGCTCTGCCCTCCAGCCCTTGGAACTGACTGGGATTCGAGGGTTAAGGCTGGGGAGGGTTGGATCGGGTGGAGAGCCGCAGAGAAGTGCTTTTCCTGGACTCCTCCTTAGCTCTTGAGGGGCTGGTATATGTGTCCTCTTTGAATCTTTCTAATTGCCCCATACATAGTCCTGTTTGCAGATGAGGAAATCAAGGATCAGCTAAATGAAACAATTTGCTCCAGGCCGCACAGCGTGCAGGGGATGCTGGACTGAAGGTTCACATGGTGGCTGTGTAGAAAAACAGACTAAAGAAGATAGCTAGAAGTTGGGAAATTGCTGAGGGGATTGTTCATTCATTCATTCTTTTTTGCTGTGGGCAGTTGGCAGGGCACCAGGTGTTCCACTGGAGGGGTCAGACCGGACCTGGGTTCAGCAACCTCGGTATTTGGAAAAAATTCAGAGCCAAGACTCAAACTATAAGAGAACATTTATTTGGAAAACCCTTAGGAGGTTCTTCCTCCTAAGGATTTAAGGGTTGAGGTTTTAGGGAAACTCCCAGGGGAAATTCTCAATAGAACATTCAGCAGCTTTCCAGGGGTGTCCTTTCAGGGTCAGTCTCCACGGATTGATTGGTCAGCACCAAGGCAGGGGGTCATTATTCAATGCAGCTGGTCCTGAGGTCAGCCATGGGGTCACTGGTCTGGTTTCCTGCTTTTCTGGGCCTGAAGCTGAAATATAACTGAGGCCTAAATGTTATCTCTTGGGAAGAAAGATGAGGGGCTTCCAACTGTATGACCATGCCCTGGCTGGTTTTGCTCAGTGGGTAGAGCATTGGCCTGTGGACTGAAGGGTCCCAGGTTTGATTCCAGTCAAGGGCTCATGCCCGGGTTGTGGGCTCTATCTCCAGTGGGGGGCATGCAGGAGGCAGCCAATCAATGATGCTCTCTCTCTCCTTCTCCCTTCCTCTCTGAAATTAAGCTTATATAATAAAAGGCTAATATGCAAATCGACTGAATGGCAGAATAGCTGGTCACTATAACACACACTGACCATCAAGGGGCAGAAACTCAATGTATGAGCTGCCCCCTGGTGGTCAGTGCGCTCCCACAGGGGGAGTGCTGCTCAGCTAGGAGCCGAGCTCACAGCTAGCGAGCACAGCTGTGGTGGTGTGATCCTCTCCCACCTCCACAGCAGCACTAAGGATGTCATCCCCTAAAGGCTCCTGGACTGCAAGAGGGCACAGGACCGGCTGAGGGGCCGCCCCCCCCCCCAGTGCACAAATTTCATGCACCAGGCCTCTAGTAAAAATATATTAAAAAACAACAACAAACAAACAAACAAAAAGACTGTGTGACCAGTGATACACTAGAGGAGGAAAAGTCACCCTGGATGCAAGGTCCCACCCTGCAATTGCCCTTTGCTAGGCATCTGGGCTTTCCATCCTGATGACCTTCTATACCTGGCCCACTGTCCTCACTCTGCTCAGGTCTGTCTAGCTGTCTACCACAGTTTGTTCATGCATTTGTTTATTCATCACATACTTGTTGGGCCCTGTCCTGTGTGAAGGGGGCTGAGGAGGCAGTGGTGGCTGAGATTCTTTGCCAGATGCTCCCTTAGGATGGTCCCAGAAACAGGCTAAGGTGTAGCAGAAGGCAGGTTTTTGGATGCCTAGGAAGGGGATGGCCTCTATGGGTTGCTAGTGTCATAGTCACACCATCCTCCGCAAAGAGATGGCTGGGGAGTAGTCTTCAGCAGGAAGGGCCCTCCCTCTAAGGCCAGCCCCTTCCTCCCAACCTGGAATCTGGAATTCTCAATCCTCGAGCCCCTGCCTTTGGGCAGAGAAGGCTCAGAAAAGGTTTGGCTCCAGATTACACAGCAGGAAGGCATAGTGGGAATTCCTGGCAAGGGGTTTTTCCCAGTGCCTTTATGTCTGAGAGGGGAAACCCTCTCTGGCTGTCCTGATCCCATGTGCCGTCTCCCCTCCAGGGTTGAGAGTTCTGTGTTTCCTGAAGGTCCTTCGATTCTAGCAATTCCTGCTCCGCTGTACAGTCTGTGCAATCTCTGGAGCCTTCTGCTGGGGCCATCTTCCCTCTTTGCAGGGAAGAAAGCTGAGGACCGGGAGGAAAAAGAGCAGGGCACTTTTGGATAGGACGTGCTTGGACCCTGGAGCCCATCCCTGTGGCTTCAGCCTGAGCCACTCACTCTGTGTCACCAGCACCTGGCCCAGAGCCTGGCATGTAACAGTCACCGATGCCCAGGAAAGATGTGACTCAGGGGGTGAGTGACTGGCTTGTTGGAGACAAGGACAGAGGGAAGGACTCTCTAGTCCAGGAGGCGGTGGGCTTCAGTCCAAGTCACCATCTCTACAACAATGAGCCTCAGTGCTGCCTTCTGGGAAAAATGACAGAATAACAGTCCTTACTCACAGGGTCATGGTGATGATCAAAAGGCAGCAGTGTAGCTGCCTGACTGCTGTGGCTCATTGGTTGAGCATTGACCTATGAACCAGGAGGTCACAGTTTGATTCCTGCCTGGATTACAGGCTCAATCCCCAGTGTGGGGCTTGCAGGAGGCAGCCAATCAATGATTCTCTCTCATCACTGGTGTTTCTATCTCTCTCTCCTTCTTCCTTCCTCTCTGAAATCAATAAAAAAATATTTTTAAAAAAGGCAACAGTGACTATTCACAGTTGTCAAAAAGAGGAAACAGATGGCCCAAAAAATCCATCAGTGGGTTGGATCCATGCCATGGAATAATATTCAGTCATCAAAAAGAATGAAATACTGATCCATGCTACACCAATGAACCCTGAAAACATTGTGCTAAGCGAGGAAGCCAGCCACAAAGCCCACACATTATATGGTTCCATTTGTATGAGATGTCCAGGATAGGGACATCCATTGACACAGAAAACTAACATTGGTGGTTGCCAGGAACTGGGGGAAAGGGAGGATGAGGGAAGAAGCTACTTAAAGGTGAGGGATTTTACTGTAGATGATAGAAATATTTTGGTACTAGAATGAGGTGGTAGTTTTGCACAGCACTATGACGTACTTAAATGCTAGTAATTATTTCACTTTAAAATGGTAAATGTTATGTCATGTGGATTTCACCCCAATCAATTTTTTAAATTTGCTAATTTAGAAAAAGCAGCATCTGTTAGAAAGGGATATTGGAGATGAGATATGGGTGTTGGCATGAGGCTACTGGGGAAAGGAGGGCTTGGGAGTGACCAGCTGTGACAGGGTCAAGGTGTTGAGTGGGTGGCAGCTTGGCAGGCTGGTTAACTCCAAGGTTTTTAGAATAAGACTACCAGGGTTTATAGCTGCATGGTCTTGAACAGGTTATTTAACCCTCCTTTGTTTCAGTTTCCCCATCTATAAAAAGATAATAATGAAGTTTTTATTATGGGAACCTATATCTTTCATTATGGAAACCTGAACGTTTTTTCTGAGGATTAAATGAGTTAATAATCTCTGTGAAGTGCTTAGAATAGTGCTTGGCACAAAGTAAGTACTGTGTAAGTGTTAGCTACTGTTATTAACACTCATTCACATTTTTATTTATTTGTCCATTTATGGAGCACCCCGCGGAGGCAGGGCCTGGGCTGCGTTCTGGGGACACAGCTGTGAGCATGACTCAGGGCCTGCTCTCCGAAGCTCCCTCACATCCTGGTACAGCACTCACACCCGAAGCACCGCCTGCCCGTGCTGCGTCTGCAGCTTCAGCTGTTAATGAAAATTGTTCATCACCTCCCGCTTCTCCCGAGAGCTGCCCGATCAGGCACGACTCCCGCAGGATTGGGCAGGCCTCTTACACTGTATTTGAAAATGCCTTGGGCTTGTCCCTGGGCCTTTGTTCCCTATGTGTCACTGGAGAGGTCAGGCTGGCTGAGTTCTGGGGTTCATCTCGGCGTTTTCAGACCTCCAGGCCTGAAACCATGTAGTTCACTAGCCCATGCTTGGGGGGTAGACCTTAGTTTTGACATGTCTGCTGAGATTTAATTTATAAAAGGTGAACAGTCTTTTGGGGCTGACCAGCCAGGAGAGGGGTGGGGGGTGGTAATTGGGATGTCCTACCTGAGTTTTAGCCTTCAGGGACTGGGCTTCAGCCTCCCTTTGGGGGGAGGGGGTAGCCACCCCCATTGGCATATTCATACACAATTGTGCTTAATCCACGTCACAGTTGATTACTGCTTCTTTTCCTTCAGCATTTCCGTGCCGTTAACGCATCTAATTTCCGTATTTGTTAATGACACGCCAGAGTCCCTCAAGTGAGCGCTCCGCAGTTTATTGAACCATCCCCTTATTTGGCATTTATATGATTTCCAGTTTTTGGCTCTTGCAAATCGTGCTTGGATGATTAGCTTTGAAGCTACCCAATCGCTTCCTGAGGGCGGAATCCTGGAAGTTGCAGAGAGCCCAGGTTTGGCTGGCGCCCTCCGCCTCATCCCTCCGAGCCTTTCTCGCTCGGAAGGTGAGCTTGCTAGCGGGGATGAGGAGGCTCCCCCTGGGTAACGCGCACTCTGAGTTGTTCCGTTTATCTTTTGCTACAGAATCAATCACCCAACAGCATCGTAACCCCAAACAACAACATTCCTCTTCTCGTCTCTGGTTTCTGCTCAGCTGGGCAGTTTCGGCTCAGGGGCTGGAGCCACTGGCGCTGACAACAGGACCTGGTGGTATTATCCCTGGACCCTGGCCACTTCCTCTCTCTCTCTCTCTCTCTCTCTCTCTCTCTCTCTCTCTCTCTCTCTTCTCTCTTCTCTCTCATTGCTGCCCCTCTAATCTGGGCTCCCTTCATTTCTGACCTGGATGAATAATATCAGCTAAACACTCAGAACTCTCTGTGTGTTCCGAGTTCTTTCTATACGTGATGTTGTTCGTGTAATACATCAACCCAGGGAAGCCGGTGCTGTGGGGCACTCTATCCCAGCTAACAAATGGCCGATCGGGAATTTGAACCCAGAGCAGTCTCGTTATTGACCCTGCTCCTTCACTGGTCTCCCTGTGTCCACTCCAGTCTCTCGGCCCTTCCATTCTCCGCCCGGCGGCCAAAGTGAGCATGTGACAGTGTAACGACATCATGTCTTTTCCCTGCTGCAGCCCCGTGAAGATCTTCACACAAATGACAGTAAAATCCCAACTCCTGACCGAGGCTGCCTGGTCACCAGGCCCTGCTGCCCTGCCCTGCTGGCTTCAGCTACCCACCTCCCTCAGGGCCTTCAGGGAGTCTTATCCCCCAGAGCCTTCCCACAGCAGGTTTTGTTCCATTTTGCTATAATGCAACATTCCCGCCTTTTCCCCCTTTCAGAGTTCATGCTGCTGCTTCTTTAGCTTCTTGTTCGGATGACACTACTTTGGGAAGCCTTCCCAACTCCCACCCCCACCCCCACCCTGGCCTCTTGCAGCACTGAACTTCTGATCAAACCACCGTGGACTGTGTGTGTGTTTGATGCCTGTCTTGTAGGCTGTTGTATTGCACACTTGCAGGGGATGCTATTGGCATTGTGATGTGTGCCATGGCACCCTCTGGAGTTGTGCAGGGCCCTCTTGTCTTTCTGGCCAGAAGGGAAACTTCATGTAGACAGGTTCCACTGCACGAATATGCCCTAGTCGCTCTATGGTGGCCAACAGTATCTGACACACACAATAGGTGCTCAGTAAACATTTGTTGAATATTATTAATAACTAGGGGCCTGATGCACGAAGATTCACGTAAGAATGGGCCTTCCTTTCCCTGGTTGCCAGCACCACCTTCACTTCGGCCTGGAGCCGCCTTTCTGCCTTTGCTCTGGCCTGGAGCCACCTTTCCACCTTCCCATGCTGCCCAGAGGCCTGGAGCGACTGGGGTGGTGCAGAACTCAGGCGTCCCACCCTGTCCCTCGATGCTCAGCACCTGTGCATGTAAATTAACCCACCATCTTTGTTGGATTAATGTGCATACTCACTCCTGATTGGCTGATGGGCATCACAAAGGTATGGCCAATTTGCATTTCCCTTTTATTAATGTAGATGATAGAGCTAATATGTATTCCTAGCTGCCAAGCACTCTGCTCCTTTAATCCGCATAACAACCCTTTAGGTGCTCCCTTCTACCTAAAGTCAGAAACAGGCTGAGGGAGCGGGAGTCACCTGACTGCTAGCCTCTTACGAGCAAAGGTTTCAACCAAGGCAGACTGGTTCACTGTGATAAGAAAGTGCGGGAAAGAAGGACCCCTACATTCTAGCAGCTTAGAGTCAGTCAGATGAGGGTTGTGAGGGAAAGCCCAGACACAACGCATCACAATAAAGCCGCTCCAAAGACGGGAAGGACACATGTGGGGAGGGAGAGTGGAAAGAGAGAGAAGGCCCTGGACGGGAAGTGGATTTGCTTTGGGGCCACTCTCCCCCGTGTGCGTGCGTGCGTGCGTGTGTGTGTGTGTGTGGTCCCACAGTTGCTCCCGAGTCCTCACTCGAGCAGTGTGTTCTGCCGGAGAAAAGGTCTCTGTTAAGGCTCCGAGGACTGGCCTGAAGGGACTGTCAGTCCCTGGTTGTCTGGGAGTCCAGAGCGGCTTCGGTGCCCACACTCCCTCCTCTGAATTCCAGGGTTTCCCACTGGACTGTGGGCTCTCTGAGGGCTCCATCAGACCAATTTTGTTTGATTCTTCTTCAGACCCTGTGGTTCTGACTTTCAATAGATTGCAGCGAGGGCGTTGCTCTGCTACGTACGAGAATTTCGCTCCACAGTATTTTCTGAGTTTGCACCATCTCCTGTGTGGAGTCCACCCCAGCCCAGAGACCGGGTCTGGGGGCTTTGGGAAGAATGGTACCTGAGCGGGTCTTGAAGGAGCAGCAGGAGTGACCAGGTGGAGCCCACATCCCCTTCTTCCTGTGCTTTTGCCTCTGTGGGTATAGATCTGGGCTGGCCCTGGTGACTGATGGGGTCTCTCCACCTCTGTCACTCTCTCCCCAGGTCACCCTAAGGTTTCCAGAGCCTCCAGTCCCCAGCACCTTCCCCACCCCCAACCCTTACTCCCCACTGCCCCCCCCCTGCTAGGTCTCCACTTCTATCCCTGTCTCCTTCCTCACAAGTTCAGTCTGCTGGGGATTCTGTTTTGGTTGGAAAGAGGAGGCGGAGGTGTTTGCGTGTCTAGCTCTTTCCTCCTTTCTCATTCCTCCTCCCTTCCTCAGGCTTGCCTCTCAGGATGTTTCCTCCGTCAGCCTGGCTCTGCTCCAGCCTCTCCCCTCCTGGGCAGGCAGCAGCCGTCCTCTCCCACACGGGGCTCCTGTGGGCTGGGGCTTTCCAGAGTGTCCATGAATGCCTCTGCCCTAGAGGAGGGGTCTGCAGGCCACGGCCCTCAGGGTGGGGGCACATCGCCTCCTCCTTCCTCTGTTGTTTAAACCCACATCTCCTGGGGAAGGAGGCTACAGGCCCACTCACAGCGGCCTCCTGCTCTGCATGGGACCTGGGGATCTCCCTCTCTGGGCCTCTGTTTCTGGTGGGGAGCCCACGGCCAACACGGCCCCTTGGCACAGTGTACATTTGGTAGTAGTTTTGTGCTCCTTTGCCAAGATCTTTACTTCTGGCACGAGGGCATTGGGGAGCTGCCCCCATAACTTGGCAGTGGCTTAGAATGTAGAATTGGCACTACTTTTCCCCTTCCCCTTCCCCCACTTCTCCACATCCCCGGATGAGGCCCCATCACCCACTGGGGACCCTCACTGACCCCCTCTCTTAGGGTGAAGCAGACCCAGACCCTGTGGGCCTGACAGATTTCAGCCTGGGCCTTAGATCCCCAGCGCCATGCCCTGTGCCTGGAGCGGGGTCGCAGGAGCAGCCGGGCAGTGGAGAGTGGCGTGAGAGCAGTGAGGACCGATAAGGTGTTGAAGGAGTGTTTCTCAGAAGAGGTAGAGCTGACCCGGGATTTTGAAAGGTGGGTAAGAGTTGCACAAAGAGGCAGATGAGAAGGGTATTTCAGGCAAAAGGAACAGCTGGTACAAGCTCTGAAACAGGTGTGTGTGATCAGGGCCTTAGGTATGTTGGGAAAGTGGCTGGAGGGGAGGCTGGAGAGAAGGATGTGGAAGGAACCTCTGATCAGGGTGTGGGCACTCGGCCTGCTGCAGTGATGCCAGCTATCAGTCCCTTCGGCTGGGACCGAGGATTTGTGCTGCAGGCCTGGGCTAGGAGGGGAGGCAGGCAGTGCAGGGGTGGGCTCCGGGGCCTGGCCAGGGCTTGGGACTGTGTACCTGGGCTGCTCCCCCTGGGCCGAGCAGGTTGTGCGATTAGAACCTGTCAAGGACAGCTGGTTAAAGCAGGCTTTATGACAGCATGTAAAATAGACCCAGGTTCAACTGTGGTCTCCATAATTTCCTGGCTATGACCCTGGGCAAATTATTGACTTCTGTATACTGTGGTTTCTTCTACAATAAAGATAATAGAAGGCGCCTCTCAAGATTGTTACATAAATTAAATAAGGTAATTTTAACGTTTTCCTTTCCCCTTTCCCCCCTTCCTCCCTCACCCGCCTCTCCCTCTTCCCAGGGCTGGCCCTTTAGACTGAGGCCTTGGAGTAATTTAAGGACTCTGGCATCCTCGGCCCTGACAGCTCACCCCCAAATCTCTCCTCCCACAAGGCCCTGGATTGTCAGTGCTCTGGTCAACACGTTTTCCTAGGGCAGTGGGTCTCCGTGTCTCAGGGCCCCAGCATCAGGACCACCTTTAGAAATGCAACAGTGAGAAATGCAAACTCCCAGGCCTGCCTTATACCTGCTGAGTGGGGACTTCTGGGGGGCCCCCAGAGGCTGGGCTTTCACAAGCCTCCCCGCTGATTCTGACACAGGTTCAAATGGAAGAACCACTGCCTTGTGGACAGGTGCCCAAGGGCATCTCAGGGGGAGGAGCCTAGCTCTGGGTCTGGAGTCAGAAGACAGGGATGCCCGGGGGCCCGACTTCATGGTCCTGTGAGTCACCCAGCGCCCTGAGCTCAGAAGGGCCTCACGATGCATCTCAGGCTCTTCCATCTCCGTCTGGAAAATCTCAACAAGTGGCCCTTCCTTTTCGTTTTGCCCTGGGCCCACACTGTATGTGACCCGTCCTGGGTGCAGGTCGGCTGGGTATCCTGGGGGAAGTCACTTTCTTGAGTCTCACAGCCCTCATCTATACGGGGTGATAGTCCCCACGTTCTAGAGTAATTGTGAGGATTAAACGTGACGCCTGCGCTCAGCAGTTGGCCTGGTGCCTGGCCCAGGCAGTGGAGAGTGGCTTCCTGAGGCGGTGTGCCAGCCCTGGGCACACCTCCGGGGAAACCATGGCTTAATGGGGCTTACGGCCCGGAGCAGGGAGCCAGCCAGCCAGAGATGCACACTGTGAGGGGTGCTCTCAGAGTGCCTAAAGGGGGGCCCTGACCTTGTTGGGGGCCACTGAAGATCTCCCCGAGGAAGTGCCTAATGAGTAAAAACCTGCAATGAAGGGAAACGAAGTGGATGTGAACTCAGGTCAGTGTGGACAGGGTTGTGCAGATGGAGGCACCGGCATTCTGATGTGTCATTTTCCTCGTTATCAACAACACATCTTTGGGGCAGGCTGAGGTGCGATGAGCAGTCCTCCAGGGACTGAAGGCAGGTGGGAGGCAGCCTTGGCCTCGGAGCCTCAGGGCCTGGTCTGGGTGCCTTCCCTTCGGAAAGGCTCTAGACCGCAGTTGGCGTAGGAGTGGGCCCTTGCCCAGATGCCTCCTGCAGCCGGGCAGGACTGTGGCTTTGCCAGCTGGTGCCTCAGGCAGGCAAGTTATTAATTTTCCGGAAACCTCTGCTTCCTCTTTAGCAAAATGGGCCTCAGAACCCCCTCTTGGCTGCTGTGGTGAGGTTGAAGGGGGGTGATTGCACGGGAGCCCCAGCACAGCGCCGCCCGCTGGGAGTGCTCCGTTTAGTCTGCTTCTCTTACCCTCATCCGTGTGGAAGGGGGAGCCCAGATTTGGATCAGAGGCCCCTCTAGCCCAGGCTTGCTTCTCTGGTGGTGGTGGAGGAGTGTCCTTTTTTTTTTTTTTTTTTTGAACGCTAAGGAAAATTAGGCTGATAATCCCTTTCCTAGAGGTGATCAGATGAGATTAAGGACTAACCAGCTTTGGGGGCCCAGAAGTAGAGTCTTTGGAGACAGCTAAGTGGCCATTTTTCCCGTGGGGGTCCAGCTTGGGGGTTAGCCCACCAGCTATAGAACAGAGAGGGGTGATGAGCGGCCCCGTCTGGGTCTCAGTCCAGGCCTGGCTCTCGGTGGTGACAGCAGCTTTAATTTATCGCAGGCTTCACTGCACAGGCACTACCCATGCATCTGTCAAGAAAGGCGCTAGCATTGCTCTCATTTTAGAGGTGAATCAGTGATCCCCTATTTGCCCAAGGTCACCCAGCTAGTGAGTGGCAGACCCCAAAGCCTTAACCACTACCCCAAACTCACTCACACTGTGGGGTGGAGACAAGTCCTGTATTGCTCTGAGCCTCAGGGTGGAACCTGATGTTCTCTGAGGTCCCCTCAGCCCCAGTGTCCTGGAGCCTGCGTCTCTGGGAGGGCCTGCCCCCGAGTGTTGATACCACACACCCTGTCGTGCCTCCAGGCTGCTGTTGCCTTCACTGTGCAGGAAATGGCCAGCTTACTCCAGCCCTCTCAGCTCCTGCCTCCCAGGCCTCCTGCCACCCTGGGCTGGCCCCGGGCCCTGCTCCCTCTCCCTTACCCACAAGGAGGAGCACAGGCATGGCCAGAACCCATGGTTTCTTCACCGCAAGTGTATGTGGCCCAGGGCTGGTGGGGCTGGAGCCCTGTGGGAGATTCCAAAGTTAGAAAGATTTTTGTGACTCTGGGGAACTGACCAAGGTCAGTGTGGCTGGAGGGTGTGGGGGGAGGAGCAGGGGAACATGGGAGAGGAGGTTGAGAGGGAGCGCAGGGGCCCAATTGCAAAAGGGCTTATGGGGAACAGTTAAGGGCTTTCAGGCAGAGGAGGGACTGGATCAGGCTTGCGTCTGGAGTGACTGACAGTGTCAGGTATGTGGCATTTATAGCCATAAGTCACGGTTGGGATGCTCTTCATTGAGTCAGTCATTTATGATTATCCAGACACCACTTCTACTAGCGGAGAGACCGCAGGCCAGTCACTAACCCCGAGACCCTGTTTTCATCACCAGCGATGTGGGAAGGTTAAGGAGCCTTCCTCCCAGGGATTACATCAGGATTAAAGAGAGATCGTGAAGGGATTTCATAGAATCCCCTTTGCCCTGCCAACACTGACCCACCCAGCCCAGCTGTGTGGCCAGGGCCCTTCTTGCCTTCCTCCCTGGCTCAGCGCTGGGAGCAGGACGGGACTGCCACTGGTTCCCGAAGGGCCCAGCCATACTGTACTTCACCCCTTGCAGGCAGAGCTTGACTTTCTCCAGATCCCTTCCTGTCCTCAACCTTAGCCCTGCACTGGCCGTCCTGCCTTCTCCTCAGATTCTCCTCAGCCCGGAAACCCTCTTCCAGGGGCCCCGGCCTTAAGAGCCACTGAGATTCCCAATTAGCCAGCGTGGTGTGGAGTGGAAGGAGCAGGGCCTGAGGAAGTCACCGGCCTTCCCTAGGCCTCAGTTTCCTCATCTGCAAAATGAGATTGGAACTGCCCACGATATTAGTCTCCGACAGCCTCTAACCAACGACCACCGAGTTAGTGGCCTGAGACAACACCCATTTATGCTTTTGCAGTTCCAGAGGTCAGCAGTCCTCAAGTGGGTCACAAGGGCTGTGCTCCTTGCAGAGCCCTAGGGAAGACTCATTCTTTTGCCTTTCGTAGGGTCTGGAAGCAGCCTGCATTCCTTGGCTCCTGGTTCCATCCTCCATCTTAAAGCCGCCGGGTAGCACCTTCCAGTCTCTCAAAGCTTCTATCCTCACCTTCATTTCCTCTCTCTGACCATCCTGCCTCCCTCTTATAAGGACCCCTGTGATCACACTGGGCCCGCCCAGATAATGCAGGGTAATCTCCCCATTTCTAGATCCTCAACTAAATCCCATCTGTGAAGCCCTTTTAGCGTGTGAGGTGACATTCACAATTCGGGGGGATTAGGATTTAGGTGTGCTCATGATTCAGCCTGCAGGGCAGTTGTGAGGAGTAAATGGACAAGACGTGTGAAAAGCTCGAACAGTGCCTGGGGCATGACACTCAGTCCCTCAACACACTTTCTTCTCCTCCTTTCTCTGGGCCTGTCTCCCCATTCACAACGTGAGGCCCTGTCCAGTGGAGTCTTACCTTGGCCCAGCCGGGGATTCCTAGGAAGCAGCAGAACTGAGCCCTGCCCCTACGATGCCCCCAGCCGCCCTCAAAAAGCATCCCCTCTGACTGAGCCAAAAAGAAAAGAAAAAGAGAGAAAACTCAGGAACATGGACAACAGTGGTGATGGTGGATGGGTGGTCAGTGGAGATTGAAGAGGGCAGAGAGGGGATTAAAGGGATGGAAAAAATAACATAAAACAATTAAATGGGAGAAAAAAGCCCTCCCCCTTCTCCTCCTCTCTCACTAGGACAGACCTCCTCTCAGTTCCTGGCCTGCCGAGCATTTCCCATCATTCCCAGGGATGGCTGATGGGAAAGGCTGAGCTCACCGATCCCTGGGGAGGGCAGGGGGTGGAGGGAGGAGAGGGGGAGCCTGGCAGCAGCCTCTGAGAGAAGGGAGGACAGGCCAGGAGAGGAGATTTACAGGGGGAGAGGTCGAGGTTATCGGTGCTCAGGATGAGTGGGAGAGGGTGGGGCCGGGCCTCCAAGCTGGGCCCTAAACAATGGTCAGCTCTTTCTCTACCTCCTGGGCCTGGCCCTGGCCACGCTGCTCTGTCCCTCTGCCGGCCACCCCTTCTGAGAGGCCCTGGGACCGGAGGAGTGTGTGTGTGTTGGGGGCAGGAGGCTGTCAGAGAGCAGCAGGGGCCGGAGGGGAGGGATTGCGGCCGGCAGAAATACCCAGCGCCCTTTGTGAGGAGGGGGCCATCTCAGCCAGCGTCCATCCTCACCCCTCCCTCGGCTCAGAAGTCAGTCCCCATGTGCCCTTGGGCTCCTCATCTGCCTTTACTGCACCTCGCTTTTCTCGTGTGTCTGTGCGTGTGAAAGGGACAGAGGCAGGTGATGACTCCATTACGGGATCTGAGAATTAAGTGAGATAGTGATTTCAAAACGTACACCCTGCTCTAGAGGGCTGTGTAATCCTGTGCATATGCATGTCACTTTAATGTTCTCTCTTCCACACCTTGACGACCTGGCCAGCGCTTAAGCAACCCTCAAGTCTCGGCTCCGGTGTCCCCTGCTCTCTGTAGCTTCCTCAGCACCGAGCCCCTGTTCATCTGGAAAGAACTCAGGATGGTGAAGGCACAGGGGGAGCTGGCCTCCCAGGATCTGACCTGGGCAAGGTCCCCACCTGGCAGTTTAGCCCTTACAATTGAGCAGGCCCCCATGCCTGGCACAGAGGAGGCCCAGCCGAAAGCTGAGGGCCAGGTCATCCAGGTCCGAGGCGCTTCCCTTTCTGTGATGGGAATGCTCCTGCTCGTGCCCGGGGCCTCCAGCGGATAACCAGCACACCGAGGGGGGAGTGTTGGTTGTCAGGTTTCCTGATGAGGGTGAAAGCGGAGGGGGGCGGTCCAGGCCTTAAGGAATGCGTTTCATCATCTCATCCATCACACACTCTAAGCACTCCCGGGAGGCCCGTGACCCAGTGCCTGTGGCCCACTAAATACACAGAGAGTGCCAAGTGAATGCTGGGAGATGCGGCATGGTGGTCAAAGGCTCCTCCACGCCCTGACTGTGTGTTCTTGCGTGTGACGACTTCAGCCCTTTTCCCCACTCGACCTTAAGCCACACGAAGGGGGCTGGGCCTGGACAGCCCTGTCACCCTGGCGCTGCTGGAGCCTCTCGGTGCGCTAATCCTGCCACACATCGAACTTGGACTGAGTGCCAGGCCTAGGCAGACGTCAGCTTGTTCATTCCCCTCAGCACGCTGAGGTAGGTTGTGTTACCCCACTGTCCAGGTGAGGACGGGTGAGGTGAAGGACCGCTAAGTGCCGGGATGGGAATCCAGACCCCGTTCCCAATTGCTCTTCCCATGTCCGTCACCATTTGTGTGGCCTCCGTGGGGCTCAGGGAAAATGAGCCTCTGGATCGGGGCCGGTGGAGCTGGTCCCGAAGCTGTCACTTCACACGGGTTGATGGACAAGGAAGCGGCCAGCATCACCCTCCTGGCAGGTTTATCATATCCTCCCAGGAAAAAGAGAGGGCGGCTCCGGCGTGAGGGGCAGGTGCAGGGTTTGGATGGGACTGGGGGTGTTTATTACTAAAGTCCCAGGTGTGGTTTGGGGAGAGGCTGGGAGGCGCCCCAGCACGCTCCTCCCTGCTCACTGCCTCACGTTCAGCTGCTCTTGGCTGACTTCACCGGGACCACTTCATCGGCAGGCCGGTGTGTTCTTGGAAGTAATGGAAATGCATTTCTTAAAAATGCTCGATAATTCAGCCTTGTCCTAAGAACAGACCTTTGTCTCTGCCCAGCACGCTGGCCTCCCAAGGAACTCCTCAGACCCATTATCTCTTCTCAGCCGCCCAGGTCCCTGTGGGGTAACATGAGCCCCACATGAGCCGGTGAGCCAGCGGAGGCCACGCTGGACAGGGACCAGCCAAGGCCACCAGTCCGTCTGTTTCTGTGGTGGTTGTGGGGGTGGTTCGTATGTTCACTGCTTACAGAGCCCCATGTACCAGGGCCCCATTTAACACTCCAGACAGCTGAAGTGGAGAGTCAGGCCTGCCCAGCCCCCAGCCCTTCACTCCTTTATCCTGGGGGTGCAGACAGCAGGGAGGTATCCCTGAGATTGGCACCCTCAGCCAGAAGGCACAATAAAGCCTCCCTCGAGGGAATGATGGCTTTTTTTTCTTCTTCTGTATTTCTCCATATTAAACGTGACATAAAGTGCCTAGGCTATGACAAATGAATGATAAATCTTAAAGTAATTGTTTTTTTGTTTTCTAAATTTTAATTTAATGACGCAGTTAAACGTTTCAAAGGGAGGATAGCTATGATTTTTAGTTGACTGATGAGCACATGTTTTACATTGTAACGCTGCTCTTTTAGAGAACCTCTTACATCCTCAATTATGGCGTCTAGGTCGGGGCAGGTGAGCTGGTTCTGCAGCTGTCACTTCAGACGGGTTGGTGGATAAGGAGGAGGCCAGCGCTGCTCGTTCAGCTAACCTTCACTCAGTGCGGGTTTGTCTGGGCTCCGTCTTGGGGCTCAGCTGCTCTCTTGCTCTGCCCAGTGGCCTGGGCTCGCCCATTTCTACCTCTTGCTCCCAGGCCCCCGAGGCTGAGCTCATAAAATGTGTAGGCAAAGCACTTTGTGGATCGATGCTAACTAATAGCAGCTCCCTGGAGCTGGTGCATGTGTAGGGAAGGAGATTGTGGAGGCAACTTAGACCAGGCTCAAGGCCGGCCCCCGGGGGAAGGCCAGTCCTCAGGGTGGGACCTGGGCAGTTCTGTGCTTTCCCTCCCCTGTCGCTTCAGCTGGATGGGCGTTCAGAGTTGGGAGACTGGGAAGTGGGGGGTTAGTGGCTCGGGAAGAGTTTTGCCCAGTTAGTGGCAGAGCCAGGAGCAGAGACCCATTCAGCCTACATATTTGGACACACCCAGGCTAGAGCTGGGTACGCAGCCCATCCCGGGCCTCCTCTTGTCAGGCCTCTCCCAGTGGCCCGCTCCGCTATCTCTGGAGAAGCTGATGGCCTTGGCCAGGATAGACAGCCGCTGGCCCCTGCTCAGACACATGGCTGTCTTAAGGACAGCAAGGAAGCTTCCATTTAGCTGAGAGCATGAATGGGAAGTTGGCATGGGGTCTTGTGCAAGGGATGATATGGACAGGTCTGCCCCCGGTTCTGCCCCAGGGAGAACCCCTTCTCTGTGTCTTAGACTGAGCGGAAGTCTAACAGGGAACTGTTGAGGGGATAACAGATGGGGACTGTCCCTCTGGGAGTTCCTAGTCTGATGGAGGAGGCATGGTCTTGTTCTGCAGGAGAGAGACTCCTGTCTGATGGGGGAAGGTGGCTCCTGGTCCCTGGAATTTTCCTATATGATGGACAGGACATGGTCCTTGTCTGAGGAAGGAGGTGTGACCTTTATCCTCAGAAGCCTCCTCGCTGATGGAGGAGTCATGGCCACCTCCCTCCGGGAAATCCTTATCTGATAGAGGAGCTGTGACCTTTGTCCTCCGGAAGGCCCCCTCTGATGGGGAGACTCATCTCTCAAACTCTCACTCAGGAAGTCCCATCTGTCCTCGCCGGTTTGGCTCAGTGGGTAGAGCATTGTCCTGAGGACTGAAGGGTCCTGGGTTTGGTTCAGATCAAGGGTGTGTACCTGGGAGCACTCCCAGCTGGGCCACACAGGGCAGGCAACCAATCAATATGTCTCATCCACATCAATGTTTTTTCTTTCTTTCTCTCTCTCTATGTCTCCCTCTCCCTTTTGCTCTCTCCTTGGCTGTTAATCCTCCTTGGCTGAGGATTAACAATAAATAAATAAATAAATAAAAACAAATAAATAAATAAATAAAAACTTAAAAGAAAAAAAGAAGCTCTATTTGATGGCTTCTGCGGTTGCCTCCCTCCTCCACTTGCCCTCCTCCAATTCTTGGGGAGCCCAGGTCTATAGGTAATGGCCACAAAAAGCTGGGCAGAGCAATGTGTGGGTCAGGGAGGAAGGGAAGAAGAGGGACTGTAGAGGAGCCCCTATAAAAGTAAGAGTGACATGGATTCCCAGTGGAGGTGCCTCTATGGGACAGTCTGATGGCCAGGAGTCACCTAGCTGTGCCGAGTATCTGCTGGGGATAAAGGGTGGAGTGCTCACAGGCTGGAAAGGGAGATATAAGTGCTCACTCCAGTGAGCCCTGACTCCGTGCAGGCCGGACTGCTGTGAGGTGAGGGGCCCCCGAGACCCTCATCCTCAGCTGGTCCATGCACAGGCCGGGTGCTGCCAGCCCGAAGACATCCGCCCTCCGCGGCCCGAGAAGCCCAGAGGAGGAGAGGAAACAGGACGCGTATCAGGAACGCCTTTTCCTTTTCTTTGTAACTAACCCCTCACTTGGGGCTGGGGAGAGCTGCTCCTGCAGGGCCTGCCCTGGCCTGGCTGCTGCTGCCAGTAGCCCCGGCTCCAGCTCTGGCTCCGGCTCTTCCAGGGTCTCCCTCCGTCCCACACAGCCCCCTGCCTGCCAGCCGGAGCTGCTGCTTCTGGGCTGGCCCCCTAACTTCGCAAAGACACAGGGCTGTCACCTGTGAAATGGGGTAAGACTTCCTATCTGCCTCATAAGGAAGCTGGTTTTTCTCTTTATAAAAGACTACATAATTGAGATATGCCCTGAGTGCTTCCTGTGTGCTGACCTCTGGGGTGGTCAGTGGTGGAGAGTGTAGGGTAGGAACAGGTGTGGACATGCAGGAAGCCTGTTTGGGACTTGTCTGAGATGTCCCAAGGCTGGTGGGTGTGGGGTCAGAGAGGGTCTGGCTGGAGATGGAGGTGTGCACTTACCAGCAGCTGGTGAAGTGGCCCAGTGGGTGGAGTTACTCAGAGATCTGCTTGTCACGGGCTCTGGGAAGGGGTGGAGGCCATGCTCTGAAGGCTACAGCCAGCAGGCTCAGCAGCGGAGCCTATGGAGAGCTGGGCACACAGCAGGATGGGGCTCTCAGCTAGGGCTCCAGGGGCCAAGAGGACTGGGCACTGAGATGGGGTTCCTGGATGGTGCTCCCAGGGGATGTTGAGGCCTTCACCTCAGCAGGCTGGTGTGGTGTGTGGGGAAGGGTGGGCCATAGATGAGCAGGTAGTAAAGATAAAGTTGCTGAGACATCCAAGAATGTGGTCAAGCAGACTGGCATTCTTTTATTTTCTCATTATTTGAGTTAATCCTCTGCTAGCTATCAGGCTATCGAATTTATGTGGTACTAGAGGCTCCGTGCATGAAATTCATGCGTGGGGCGGGGGGGCGAGGGTGTCCCTCAGCCCAGCCTGCACACTCTCCAAATGGGACATCCTTCTCACAATCCAGGACTGCTGGCTCCAAACTGCTCACCTGCCTGCCTCCCTGATTGCCCCTAATTGCTTCTGCTTGCCAGCCTGATCACCCGCTAACCACTACCCTGCCAGCCTAATTGATGTCTAACTGCTCCCCTGCCAGTCTGTTTGCCCCCAACTTCCTTTCTCTCCCAGCCTGGTCATCCCTAACTGTCTTCCCCTGCAGGCTTGATAGTCCCCAACTGCCCTCCCTTGCAGGCCTGGTCCCTCCCAACTGCTCTCCCCCTGCTGGCCTGATCGCCCACAACTGCCCTCCCTTGCAGGCCTGGAACTTCCCAACGGCCCTCCCCTGCTGGCCATCTTGTGGTGGCCATCTTGTGTCCACATGGGGGCAGGATCTTTGACCACATGGGGGCAGCCCTCTTATGTGTTGGAGTGATGGTCAATCTGTGTATTACTCTTTTATTAGATAGGATGTGTATGGTGTAGGTGTGTGGAGTTGTTTGTGAGATGGTATGGTGTGTGGTATGCAGGTGTGTATGTGGGGTGTGCTTAGTATTTGTGTGCGTGGTGTCTGTGTATGTATGTGGCATGTATAAGTATCTGTGTATGGTGTACATTAGTGTGAGGTGTGAAGTATATATGGTATGTGTGGTGTGTATGTGGCAAGTGTGCACAATGTGTTTGTGATGTCATGCGTGTGATATATGGTGTGTTGTACATAGGTGTGGTGGGTGTGATTCTGTAAGTGTGTGGGGTGCATGTCTGTGGGTATATGTGTGGGGTGGGTGTGGCGCGGATGGAGTGTATGTGGATGAGATGTATAGCGTTTGTACCTGGAGCCATGTTCAGATCCTTGTTCCATATAGCATAGAGCAGGCTGGTGCTAGATGTCTGCTGGGCTGAACCTTAGAAGCATCCTCTAGGCTTGTGAATTTATCTTCTCTACTTAGGATTACACCCAATGGTGCACTGGTAACAGTTTGGCCTTCCAGAAAAAAAGGGGCTGGGGGCTGTGGTATTTGCCAATTTCTATGGTGTAAATTCTCACAATATTAACATAATGTCATTGAACATGGAGCTGGGAAGAAGTACACTAGAGGACACCATCATATAGCATTCCCACCATCTATTTTTTAAAAATATATTTTATTGATTTTTACAGAGAAGAAGGGAGAGGGATAGAAAGTCAGAAACATCAATCAGCTGCCTCTTGCATATCCCCTACTGGGAATTTGCCTGCAACCAAGGCACATGCCCTTGACCGGAATCGAATTTGGGATCTTCAGTCCCCAGGCCGACGCTCTATCCACTGAGCCAACCCGGTTTCATCCCCACCATCTAGATTAGTAGACATAAGTAGGTCATTGTATATCAGATCAAGATCATCATAGTAAAAAAATTAGTGATAAATTTGGAGTATGCATTCGCTTTGTTTTTATTTATTTATTATTTTAATTTTTTGAAACATGAAGTCTTTGTTTTATTATAGCTTTTGTTCAAGGCAAAATCTCTTAAAACAAATAGTCTTGATAATGGAAATATAATTAGAACCATTATTCATGAATTTACAGTTCTCTGCTGCTCAGACTTCACTCCTTGTTTTTTTTAATATAATTTATTTCATTACAAGTTTAGATCAGGATTTCTCACCATCAACACTATTAGCATTTGAACTGGGGATTCTTTGTTGGGGTGGGGAGAGGGCTAACCTGTGTATTGTGCAGGCAGCATCTCTGGTCTCTATCTACTCGATGCCAGTAGCCCCTTTGTAACCACCCCCAAGTTGTGACAACCCAAAATCTCTCCACAGTTGCCAAATGCCCCCAATATAGAGCCACTGGCAAGGGCTGTATTGACAACTAGCTCACCAAATTCCTAAGAATGTGACAGTTGGCTCTCTTATGAGCCAACTCCAGCACATCGAAGGCGCCTTATCTGGCTAAATGTAAGGCATAGATTCCCTGCTCTCCTCCCCAAATTCTTTCTTCAGAAAGAGCTGCCCCCTTAGGCCACAGCTGTCCGTTCTTATAGAGCCCTGGGCCACAGAGGGCTCTCAGCCCCCCATAGGCCCCAGAGTGGTTGGTAAGTGGAGTCCCAAATGCACCACCATACTGATCTGTTCTGATGTTTTATGAAATGGAAAAATGGGAAACCTATAATGCTTTTAAATTAATATCTCATTTTAATATAGTATATTAGAGGCCCAGTGCATGAAATTCGTGCACTGGGCGGGGGGTCCCTCAGCCCGGCCTGTGCCCTCTCACAGTCCGGGAGCCCTCAGGGGATGTCCAATTGATGGCTTAGGCCTGCTCCCGAATCTTTAGCACTGCTGCTGCATTCACCAGCTTCTGGCTGAGCGGTGCTCCCCCTGTGGGAGCACACTGTGTTGAGTGTCTGCCCTCTGGTGGTCAGTGCATATCATAGCGACTGGTCGTTCTGCTGTTGTGCAGATTAGCCTTTTGTAATATAGGATAATTCTATATTCCTGAAAGTTTATGTGTTCAAATTCACGAACAAAACAAATACAACTTTGAATACAATCTTCCTTCTGGGGAAATCATGGACCGTGTGTGTCTGGGGCCACCTTGTCTCCAACAGGCTACTGCTGAGGCCATACACGTCCACCTGTATGTACACCGTGTCGCATCCTGGTGCAAAGGCTGTGCCCGCTTTGGATTCGCCACTTGGCCCAGGTCCTATTTTTTCGAGTTGTGGGCTCAGAGTTTGGCCCTTGTTTATTCATTTATTCAAAATATTTGCTAAGCCCCGAATGTGTACCAAGGGAAATGAATGCTGAAGGAAGAGGTTTTCTGGTCTCTAGAGTGTGTCAGGGTTTCAGTCCCAAGGCTGTCCGCTGATGGATGGCCCCGTGTGGATGCTGCGGGGATGCAGAGCAGGATACGGGCGGGAGAGGGGGCAGTGCAGCTGTGTCAGCAGCCTGGAGCTGAGCTGGGCACAGACACATCATCTCATTCCACCCTCCCACTCTGCTTTTGAGGGATGGTTCGTTTATTTGTGGAGCACCTGTCTCCTTACTTCAGAGTGAAGGTAAGAACAGTGTCAAGGCCAGAGATGGGGAAAATAAAAGGAGGAAAGGAAAGGAGGGAAGAATGAAAGATGGAAGGAAAGAGGAAAGAAGGGCAGTAGGTGGGGAGGTAGGGAGCAAGCAGACCCTCCCTATAAGAGGAGTCAGGGCAAGGACACTTTCAGCTGAAGGAAGCAGGGAAGGCTTCTTGGGTGAGGTGACATTGGGAAGGAAGGATGGAAGGGCTTGCCAGAGGGAGAATTGATAGAAAGGCAAGTGCAGAAAGAGAGTAGCAGGGTTTGTCCCTGGAGATTTCTGGAATGTGAGGGACTAAACTGCAGTTTAGTTTAATCCTAAACTGTTGTTTTTCATCTGAGAATGGGAGGGAGACAGACAACTGAAGAAAAACTTCCCTGTCTCTAGCAGGGGCAACCTCACCACCTCCTCCAACCCCAAGGCCTTCATTTCTGAGTGACATCTGGCAGGGGCTCTCCCCTGGGCCCTGGAGGGGAGGACATCTTGGTGGCCAGGGAATGATGATAATAACAGTGATAATTATGGTACCACTGATGTTGGCTTCTCTTTATCAATTCCCTACTTGGGACCAAATCTTTTTTTTTTTGTACTGATTCTTTATCAATACCTTCAACCTATGGGGGTAGATATCACCCCCATTTTCTAGACCAGGGAAAGTATTCCTCAGGTCGCCAAACTCGCCCGAGGTCACACAGGACTTGGGCAGAGTCTTCTTGCTGCAGTGCCACACTCTCTCCTCTCCCAGCTGCCTCTCCTTCCTGCCTCTGGACTTAGAGAAGGCTGGAGAGCCTCCCAGTGCCATCTGTGGGGATCCAGCTGCCAGCCCACTTGGGTGACATTTTCATTAGCCTTTGACTTTCAGATCTTCCGTTTCTTGGGCTGCCAGAAAACAGGTTATGCTCCTTTAAGAAACTCTCCCCTTTGTCCTGGCCACCTGGTGACTCCCCTCCTTCCCCACTCTGCAACCCCTGAACATCTCCACAAACATGGATCACGGGTAGAACAGTGAAGCTGTGACGGCAGCAGGAGGCTGGAGGAATTGCTGTCTGCCTAGAAGCCGGGGGCCGGAAGCTTGACTTGGCCAGACCCCCCCCCCCCCCTCATCCTGCCAGACACCACCTGTGCTCTGCAAGCTGGCAGAGGCCCCAGGGAGCCCCGAGGGATTGTGAGCCAGGACGTGACAGGAGCTCACCCCAGCCTGGGGCTCACCTCCGTGTCTGTGGCTCTGAGCACACCAGCGAGTCTCTGGGCCGGAGTTTCCTGGCCCTGGAGCAAGACTCCTTCCTCCCGTGGGGTTTGATCTCTCCATCTGGGAAATGCAGCAGGCTGGCCTGTGATTCCCCAGGCTCCACAAATCTGTGAAACAGGGTGACATTCCCTGCCTTCCTGCTTCCTCCCCCTCCCGCTGCCCTGAGAAGCAGGTGCACTAACGGTGGGTAAACAGGCAGGCAGTGCTCTGACACCGGCGGCTGTGGGGTTCTGGCGGAGCAGACAAGCCTGTCCACAAATAACTCTGCTACCAGGGAGCGTGTGATAAGGGCCCTAGAAACCTCTTTGCCGCCACAGCCACCTGCTCCTCACACCTCCCTGCTCCCTGGCGGCTGCTCCCACACCCAGAAAAGTGGGTCAGAATGTAGGGCGGCTGTACCTGAGAGTGAATGCCCCCTGCTTCTCCCCACCCTGCCCAGCTAAGCCGTGGTGGCTGTCAGAGGCAGCGGTGGGGGAAAATTAGGGGGCTGGAGCATCTCCTGATCCAAAATACAGTCCTGGCCAATCATTCGTCCTTCCCCCAAATGCCCATTGGGGGACTCCCCATTGCCTTCCATGTGGTCCAAGATCCTTAGCTTGGTTTCGAGACCTTCCACACCCAGCCCAGGGCCGGGTGCATGGGAGTGCTCCGGGACTACCCGGCAGTGAGCAGACCCTTCTCTGGCCCATCCTCCTCCCCGGTGCTCCTCTCTGGTACTCGGGACACGTTTCAGCCATATCCGTCTGCACTGTCTCCCAAGCACCCAGGGGACTCAGTTGTTCTCTTCAGACCTCTGCCTGCAGGGCTGTTGCTTCCCCGCTGAGTGTTCTTCACAATCTCCCTCTTGGCTACGCCCTCCCTAGAAACCGGTCTTGGCCTCCAAGGCAGAACCATACAACTGCACCCAAAAGATGCTATTGTGAGTGGCTAAAGGTGTCTTCTCTGGAGCCAGGCCGATATCTAGCTCTCCTCCTCCCTAGCTTTGTAGACCTTGGGCAAATTACTTGGACACTCTTTGCCTCAGTTTTCTCGTCTGTGAAATGGGGATGACAGCAATACCTCCTTACAACGTTGGAAGAACAAATGAGTTACTCTTTATGACACCCTTAGAGCAGGAACTGGGTGAGTTTTCTGATGTTGACGGAAGACTGAGTAACATTTGAAGGTCTTCCCACATTCACTGTTGAAAAAAATAGAACATTTTCCTCCAATATGAATTCTCCAGTGCTCACAAAGGAATGAATTGCTCCCCCAAGTTGCTGATCGGGACTCCGCATTCACGGATAGCCGTCTCGGGATGAGTTTTCTGATATTCAGACATTGTGAGCCAGGACGTGACTTCCCATCGGTGACCCATTCCTGGGGTTGCTCTCCTGATGCTGGCTTTATGACTTTGTTATTTAGGATCACCGAGTCTCAGGTTTCTCCTCTGAAAAAATGGGACTATTTAGGTGGAATAATATAAAAATTTAACATGTGTGAAGTGCGTATGTAACTGCACCTCGCTTCTAGGGAGAACTCAATGCACGGAGGACATTGAACTTGGTGGGTGTCTCTGACTGGGTCTGTTGTCAGCAGGGACAGAACCTGGCAGGGGCAGGGCCAGTGGGACTGTGGGGAAGTAAAGAGTGAGTGGGAGAGCCTTTGGTCATAGCCGAGCGGACGCCTGTGCTGGGTGTGTCAGTGACGTTCCTGCCTCAGCCTGGTGGTGGCGCTATGAAGCATTGTCGAAGCCCAGTGTTTATTGATCCTGAGAGCCAAGGAGAACTCTAGATGGATGAGGTCCCTGGTGTCCACTCACCTAGAGAAAAGGATCATTACCAACCACCATCCATACTCACTTTTGACTGATTCTCTCTTAGAACATTCATTCGACAACATTCAACCTGTATTTATTTACTGAGTACCTACTGTGCCCCAGGCACTGTGCCCTACCCCAGGGATCAGTGTCAATAACACAAATAAAACCTCTATTCTCATCGAAGTGATATAAGTGAACAGAGGGTGAGTGAACAGTCCATTACACATTGGGAAATTCTGTGACCCCAGGATACCTGGGTGTGGGAGTTGGGGGTCTAACCCAGCCTTGAGGGGAGTCAGGGAAGGCTGCCTGGAAAAGGGGATCGCTGAGCTGCCGACACAGCACAGGAGTTCTAATCCCTGGCACGGCAGGCCTGGAGAGGGATCCGAGAGATATGGACGTAGGATTGTAAAAGTGCAGAGCCAGAGAGTCAGAGGATTCAGAGTCATAGGGTCCCTATGCCTCTACTTTCCTTACAATATTTTTTCCAGACTCTCATTTCTCCAACACTGGAGATATATTTTGTTAGGGAAACCCTGGCAACTTTATAAAGTAATTTATGTTTATTGTACAAAGTGGAAAAATAAGAGATATAAAGAAGTAGGTGAATGCCTGAAGGGAGTCTCAACCTCTGTTACTATTTAGGCCTATGGTCTTTCCTTTTACTCATTTTTTTGGGGGGGGAGGGGTATTGTTTTTAGTTTTATTTTTAAAACTGAGATATGCCCTGGTTGGTTTGGCTCCGTGGATAGACATTGGCCTGCGGTTTGGTTCCGTCAAGGGCATATGCCCAGATTGCACACTGGATCCCCAATAGGGGGTATGCAAGAAGCAGCTGATCAATGATTCTCTCATCATTGATGTTTCTATCTGTCTCTCCCTCTCTCTTCTCTGAAATCAATAAAAATATATTAGAAAATAAAATAAAATTTACATACCATAATAGTCACAATTTTAGTGCAAAATACGGTAACAGTCGCAGTTTTAGCTTATTCACCAGGTTGTACAGCCGCCACCACTATCCAATTCCAGGACACTTTCATCACCCGAGAGAAACTTCTGTCCCTCAGCAATCACTTCTATTTCCCTCTCGCACCAGCCCCTGGCAAGCACTGATCTACTTTTTTTTTTGGTCTCTATCTACTTTCCTATTCTGGACATTTCATATAAATGGAATCAAACAATGTATGGTCTTTTGTGACGAGCTTCTTTCACTTAAAGGTTCAAGGTTCATCCAAGTTGTCGCATGAATCAGCATGTCATATCTTTTTGTGGCCAAATATGTGTATACATCACATTTAAAAATACACCCATCATTTGATTGATATTTGTTTTATCTTTTATGACTATAATGGATAATGCTGCTATGAACATTTATGTACACATCTTTGTGTGAACATCTGTTTTCAGTTCTCTTGGGTATATACTAGGAATAGACTTGCTGGGTCATAGGTTAACTCCATGCTTAACTTTTAGAGGAAATGCCAAAATGACTCCAAATTCCAAAGTGACTCCACCACATTACATAACCACCAGCAATATATGAGGGTTCCAGTTTCTCTACATCCTTGACAACATTTGATATTATCCTTTTTAAAAATATATGTTTTTTATTGACTTCAGAAAGGAAGGGAGAAGGGAGAAGGAGAGAGAGAGAAACATCAATGATGAGAATCATTCATTGGCTGCCTCCTGCATACCCCGCCCCACCACTGAGGATCCAGTGCACAACCCAGGCATGTGCCCTTGACTGGCATCAAACCCAGGACCCTTCAGTATGAAGGCCAACACTCTACCCACTGAGCCAAACCAGCTAGGGCTATCTATCCTTCTTTTAATTATGGCTATTTTAGTGGATATGGAGTATCTCACGGTGGCTTTGATTTGCATTTCCTCAATGACTAATGATATTGAACAACATTTCAGGTGCTTATTGGCCACATGTATATCTTCTTTGAAGAGATGTCTATTTAAATCCATTGTCCATTTCTAACTGGGTATTTTGCTTGTTTATTATTGAATTGAAACAAGTTCTTTATATATCCTGCATACTAGACTCTTATCAGATACATGATTTGAAAAGATTTTCTCCATTCTGTGGGTTGTCTTTTCACTTTCTTGACAGTGACCTTTGGAGCTCAAAAGTTTTTAATTTTGATGAAGTCAATTTTATATATATTTTTCTTTAATTGTCTGTGATTTTGGTGTCAGATCTAAGAAAGCATTGCCTAATTCAAGGTCATGTTTTCTTCTAAGAATTTTATAGTTGTAGCTCTTACATTGGGTCTTTGATTCATTTTTTAATTCATTTTTGTACACAATTTGAGTTAGTGAGCCTAACTTCATTCTTTTGCCTGTAGATATCCAGTTGTTTCAGCATCCCTTATTGAAGAGACTGTTTTTTCCCCGTTGACTTATCTTGGCTCCTTTGTCAACAATCAATTGACTATAAATATATGGTTTATTTCTGGTCTCTCAGTTCTGTTCCATTGATCTATGTCTATCTTTATAGAAGTATCACAGAGACTTGATTACTATAGCTTTGTAGTAAATTGTAAATTCAGGAGTGAGACTCCTCCAACTTTGTTCCTGTTTTTCTTTTCCAAGATTTTCTTTTGTTTCGGCTATTCTGGGTCATTTGTATTTCCATGAGAATTTGAGGATCAGCCTGTCATTTTCTGCAGAAAAGCCAGTGGGGATTTTGATAGGGATTGCATTAACTCTGTAGATCAATTTGAGGAGTGTTGCCATCTTATCTTTTTTTTTTTTTTTTGGTATTTATTGAGTACAAATTGAGCTCATGACAAATGTATTATTTTGAGTTCTGATTTATTATACTTAATATTCCATCATAGGCATTTCCCTGTGTTATGAAAGATGCAAGCACAGTGTCGGTGCAATGTAACATTCCATTGTGTGGCTGTACCACATGGGATTATAAACTCTCAGTTGTTGGGTAATCTATCATGGAAGGTACTTTGTTCTGGGTCCCTTGTGGTGCAGGTCACTTCCTCCAGGCACAAATGAACACTGGGAGGACTGGTGCTTCATGGAACAGCAGCAGCATATTAGTGTGGGGGATGGGGCTATCTGGAGAAAGCAACATCTTGGCTCATGGAGAGTTGACCTGTCTCCGAGAAAAACGAATACAGTGGACATGCACCAGTCCTTAAATGCTCTGCCTAGAAATGAGATGTGCCACTTCTACTCCTGATACTATAGCTAGAGCAAGCCTCATGGGCATGCCTAACTTCATAGAATGGCAGAAATTTGCCTGGATTTGAAGGGGGATGGAATATTGGTAAATATAGTAATATCTACTATTAGAGGCCTGTTGCAGGAAGATTCCTGCAAGGATAGGACTTCCTGGGGCCATCTCCGCCACCCCGCCTGCTTCCCTCCCATCTCCACTGCCCTTTTTGCTTCTCTGCAGCTTCGCTCCCTTCTGCAGTGCTTGGCTTCCTTCTACGCTGTCTTCACTCTTAGCTCTGCATCTGGATATGCAAACTAACCTCCATATTGGTTGGGTTAATTTGCATACTTGCTCCTGATTGGCTGGTGGACATGTCTTGCAGGCGTAGCAGATGTATGATCAATTTGCACATTTTTCTTTTATTAGTGTAGATACCTTTGCTACCAGTACCTCATGCTTATATATTCTATTCCATTAAACCAACAAAAGCAAAGTGCGGGTGGTAGTTCTTTAAGTTGATTTCCTTATCATCTAATTCTAATGGATTCTGATCCTTGGTTTGAAAAACATTGCTCTATCAACTTTCTTCTGCCCATGTCTCATTGGACCATATGGCACACCCTAAGTAGAGCTGATTGGCCTGGGCATGGGACACCTGACCAAAGTTGACCAATGAAATTTCTCTCCTGGGAATTGGAATTGGGCCATTCAGCAGTTAACAGTGGCAAGTGAGTGAGAGACAGAGGAGGAAGAGGGTCAGAGTGGGAGCCAGACGCAAGCCAAAGTGATGGAAGAGCAGAAAAGCTCTGAGTAAGCAGGGAGAGTTGGTCCACAGAGACAATGGAGCCGCCGCACCGAGAGCAGTGCAGCCGGGAGAACAGGCAGCCCCGAAGGGAGAGGTGGAGGGAGAGAGCAACCGTCTGAGGCTGATGGCTTCCCTGGTCCCGGCTCCAGCACCAGCGCATCCTGCCTGCGCATTCTTCCCGTGAGAGTCTTGTCTCCTTATCATACCCTCTCCTCCTTTGCCAGGGCTACCCTCGAGCCTTCATCAGCTAGAGCGCCCCTGGAGTTTTCTGTACGGGACCTGGCTGTGACTCTGAGACCAGGCTGGGGGGACATAGACGGGACTCAGGTTGGGGGTGGGGGCCAGGGATGGGGCCCAGCCACCCCACAGTCTGGAAGTTTGGCTTCGATCACAGTCCTGTGCTGTTGTGTTTGCTCTTCAAAGCGGACAGGCAGAAGCCTTCTGTGTGGTGCAGTACGCGTGGGGGTCCCGTGACCTGGAAGCACCCCCCCACTCCAGGGGCCCTTTGCTGACAGCACTGGGGTCAGGGAGCTGGTGGAGTTGCTTCAGGGAGGGTTTGGTTGTGTGACAGGGTGGAAACGTAGCCACAGTTCGCCTGTCTGACCCTCGTTTTTTTTCATCTCGGAAATGGGATTGTTGAAGGATCGGCAGTGTTTTGGGAAGAATACCTGGAGACGTGACTGGCCCATAACATGCTCTCAGGTCTTGGCAGCTGCTGCTGTTGTTTGAGGAAACTATCAGCAGCCCAGCTCCCTGAGGAGGTGGCCTGAGGGGCCGACGGAGGTAGTGGCAGAGCATTCCCCGACACTGGCCATGCTGCCTGACTCTCTTACCCTCATTCTCCTCCTCACCTTCACTGGCCCTTTCTTCACTTCCCCTGTTTTGCCCTCATGTCCCCTCTTTTCTGATCTGGATAAGAGCACCTGCTGTTGAGAGCAGCAGGGTTGATAGAAAGGACCCAGCTTCTAGGCAGACAGCAGAGTGGGGTCTGAATCCCGACAGACCCCCTGGCTCGCTGTGTGTTCCTGGGCAGGTTAAGTCTCTCTGAACCCCTCGTTTATCGCCTATAAAATAGAGGTTATAACGCGCATTTTACAGTGCTGTCAGGAGAAACAGTTAACAAGGCACTTAGCAAATTCGAGTTCCTTCTTAGCTCCCTTCCTCCCTTTTTTGTCATCTCAGCCTGGCCCCCAGCCCCCTTTTCTGTGCCCAGGATGCCACTGTCCTTCTAAGGGATGTCTGGTCCCTTCTGCAGGTCCAGCCCAACTTGGGAGCTGCTAGTTCAAACCATGTGATCTGCCTTTTTTTTTTTTTATCACTTTAGCAGTTATTACACTCCAGCTGACTGTGGCATCTTCACACTCCAAATACTGATAAATATTTATGAGGAGGAGAAAAGCTCAGAATTCCCTAGGGGAGGTGGGGGAGGAATGTGTCAGGCCCTTCCTTGCAAGCCAAACTCAGGCTCATCTGCAGTCCCTTGAGCCCCAGAATAAGGGGTAGGTGTGGAGGGCGGGGCTATGGCGGCAACACAGAGCCACCTTCCACTCCCCTTTGTGGAGGAATGACTGTTGCTGTGAGCGTGTGGCCGCACCCTGCCGGGCCCTGGATGCCTGCTGGGTCTCCTGCTCCTGGGAGGGATTTGGGCTGTGCAGTCCCTCTCGGCTGTGTGTGGGCCCGCTTTCTGCCCTGAGTCTGCTCCACCTCTCTCACTTCTGACTGTTTCTCTCCCCCTCTTTCTGTTTTTTTAAAATTTTATTTCTAATTCCTTTAAGAAAAATCCTCAGTAACCGGTTTGGCTCAGTGGATAGAGCATCGGCCTGCGGACTGAAAGATCCTAGGTTCGATTCCAGTCAAGGGCATGTACCTTGGCTGCGGGCACATTCCCAGTAGGGGGTGTGCAAGAGGCAGCTGATCGATGTTTCTCTCATCGATGTTTCTGACTTTCTATCCCTCCCCCTTCCTCTTTGTAAAAAAATCAATAAAATATATTTTTTTAAAAAAGAAAAAGGAAAAATCCTCATCCAAGGATAATTTTCCATTGGCTTAAAAAAAAAAAATAGTGGAAAGGAGAGGGAGAAAGAGAGAGAAACATCGATTGGTTGCCTCCTGCATGTGCCAGGGCCAAGGATCGAGGTCGAGACTGAGGTATGTGCCCTTGACTGGAATCGAACCTGGGACCCTTCAGTCAGTAGATTGATGCTCTTGTCCACGGAGCCAGACTGGCTTGGGCTCTAATTCCATGTTTATTTTCACACCTGCGAGGCCATGTCTCTCTCCTGCCCTCTCCCTCCTCCATGTTCTCTTATCCCCCGGGTCTCTGACTCTATCTTTCTCTACTTTTCTTCTCTCCTTCCCAACATTACTCTGAGCATTCCTGGGGCTCAGTGATGGGGGAGAGATGAGGGGGCTCAGGCTCCCACACCAGCTGCGGAGCAGAGGGCAGGGGGGCTGCCGCAGACTGCAGTGTGCTCCGAAGGCAGAGTGAGCACTTGGCGGAGACGGGCCAAGGCTCTGCTGTGTGGCCATGGGCACCTCCCTTCCCTGGGCCTCAGTTTCTCAGCTAATTCCTTCACTAGTTCGTTCGTTCACCCACTCAGCTAATATTTGTTGGTTCCTTGCTACCTGCCATTCATCAACACATTGATTCAACACCCACCAGCTGCACTCCTCTAGGCACTCGGGCACATCAGGAAGAAGGGAGACAAAGATGCCAGCCCCGGGGAGCTGGCACGTTAGCAGAGTGGACAGGCAGACATGTGACCAGCAGTGATGGAGCAGGTTAAAGTGAGTGCGGTGGAGGAAGGAAAGGCAGAGTGAAAGAGGAGCGGGAGTGTGTAGGGTGCAGGGCGAAGACCTGCACTTCTGGCTGGGCCAGCAGATCTGTGGGGGAGCGAACCCCAGGGGAGGGGACTGTTAGAGCGAGGTTCCTGAGGCAGGAACCACCCTGTGTGTTGGAGGGGCAGCCAGGAGGCCCCAAGGCTGGAGGAGGGAGGGAGAAAAGTGGGAGCTGATGCTGGGAGGTGAAGGAGGCAGGGCAGACACTCCGATAAGACTTGTCCTCTTAGAGAACCGGGCGGAGTTTGGGCAGGTGAGCGTGGTGTGGTCTGACTTACACCTGCTGGTTGAAGAATAGACTGAGGGCCCCTGGCCAGAGCCCGGGGAGCTATCGTGGCAATAACGGTGGCTTGGGTGGGGGTGGGGCGGCGATGTGAGGTCTGACTGTGCTGGGCACTGTTCTGGCTCTCAACGCTTAGACGGGGCCTGAAAACCACTCCAGGCCCTTGTCCTGGGTCCTGCAGGGCCTCCCCCTGGGTGGAACATGCTAACCCTCTTTCTCTCCACAGGGTGTTCAAGAAGGCGAGCCCAAATGGAAAGGTGAGTCTGCAACAGCTGCACCCCAGCTCCTCCCTGACCCCGAGCTCTTATCCTCTGTTGGGCATGGCTACTGACTGTGCGGGACCCCGCACACCCTCCTGGGAGGCCCTTAGGAGTCTTTGCCTCAGGGCAAGGAGGGAGGGGCGGTGGGTCTCCTTGGGAGTCTTTCTGTCTGGGATTGGGGTGGTACAACTTCCCTGGACTTTAAGGAGCCCCTGCTCTGGGGTGGGCAGACGCAGCCAACCACAGAGAGACTTCAGCGTGAGTGCAGCCACTGGAGTAAGTCCAAGGGCCTCAGGGCACTGCTTCCCGGGTGTGAGTACTGAACCGGGGTGTCATCTCGGTCACAGGGGCAGCTCTCCGTGCCTGCCCCGCTTTCTTTCTTCTCACAGGCCCGCACCACTCCCTGCTCTGCCCTGCTTTCCTCTCAGTTCAGCAGACAGATATTACTGACATCATTCATGTCGGGTCCCAGCGAGTGGGCGGGGATTGGGGAGGGTATATGGAGATAAATAAGGCACAGCCTGAGCCACCCACAGCCAGAGGGAGTAGGCAGACACGACACGTGATCATTTCCATTTAAAGGGGCAGATAGGAGGTAAAGGGTTGTCCCGGGGCTGCAGGACCCAGCCCCGTGGTCAGGGTCGGCTGCCCCAGGAGGTGTGGTTTCCAGGCAGGGCAGGGTGCAAGGAGCATCTGGGCACGCACGAACATCACAGGGCCTGTGGGGGAACTGTGGGGGTGCATCTGAGTGCCCAGAAGGAGGCCAAGGGAGCAGGAGCTGAGGTGGGGGAGGCTGTAGGACTGGTCCCGGGGAGTCTGGGGACAGGCTTAGTGGCTGGGACTCCACCTGGGCTGGAGAATGGCACCTCGCGTGCAAGCGCAGCAGACAGCACCAGCCATCTTTCCTGCTGAGCCAGGATTCCATCCTGGATCCTGTCTCAGCCCAGGCCCCATGCGCTCCTGCCTATCGATCAGAGTTGGCATTCGGATGAAACTTATTTGTCATCTTACCTGTGGGCACGGAGGAGCCATTAAGGGGTTTTCAGATGGGAATAGCATCGTTAGATTAGCGTTTCAGGAGGGCCAGGCTGGCTGAGGGGGGGGGGGGGGGTGAGGCTGCAGGCAGCAGACCGTGGAGCCGCTGGTGCAGGAGTGGCTGTAGGAACAGAGCGGAGGGGTGCACTGCAAGGATTTAAGGGCTGTGGAGGAGCAGGGACTGTCTGGGATGACCCTCTGGGTTCCAGCCCGGGGTCTTCCCTGAAGGGTGGCTGCCAAGTGGGGATCCCTCGCTGCTCCAACACCTTGCCTGAGCGGGTTTCTGCCAGACTGTGTGAACCCAGTGTTCAGAGCTTCCCACCGGCATCCCAGCCCCGGGTTTCCCTGGCCTCTCCGAGATGCACCCAGGACTGCGGCCTGGCAGACCTCTGCCTCAGTGGCGGCTCCACCCCCAGGGGTGCTGGGCGAGATCTCTCCAGAGCTCAGGGTCCTCATCCGTAAAATGGAAATGATGGCAACTTCTCCGTGGGAGTTTGGGAAACTGCACGAGGGTTAGTTATTCTTGGTATCGGGGCCGGGGCTAACGCGCAAGGCCAATCAGGACTTCAGTGAGGGTCAGGGATGGGTCTAGGCATTTCAGGGGCAGCTCCCGGGGTTTCCTCCAGGGCGAGAGCCGGTGGCTTTCAGGAGTGTGTTCTCCGGGCCCACAGCGGCTCTCGTGACCTTGTGCCTCTCCTCCCCAGCTCACCGTCTACCTGGGAAAGCGGGACTTTGTGGACCACATCGACCTCGTGGACCCTGTGGGTGAGTCCCTGGAGGCCAGGGAGGAAGGCGCTGGGGGAAGTGGGCCTGGCCAGGCCCCTTGCAGAGAAGTGTGGGTTCACGCAGCCGGATAAGAGCCCTCGGACTTCTGGCGCCAGGGATAGGGTGTAAGAAGCTTCCTCCATCAGTCGGGGAACATTGACTGAGCAGCTACTCTCCCCTTAGTTGAGGGCCACGTGGGAAGGATTGAGGTGAGAAGCAGGCATCCTGATGATAATGCCGGATGAGGATGAGGAGGGCAGCAGCCACCCGTTCTTGTAAGGCTTCTGCCAGACACCAGGGGGCGCTGCTGGGATTACCCCTGCTTTTCAGACAAGGAGATGGCCCCGGAGAGGTTCAGTGACTTGCTCCAGGTCACGGAGCTTGTAGGTCTAGAGTCCTAAACTCAAACCCAACAGACTGACTCTACGGAACCTTTGCTCTGCTGCCCCCTGGTGGCGAGGGCTGGGAGACGGAGGGAAAACCGTGGGGCGTCTGAAATGGAGACTGTTCAGGAACTCAGGTCCTCCAAGAGCCTGAGACACCTTCCAGAGCCTTACTCTCGGTCAGGGTTTCTCAACCTCTGCACATGTGACACTTTAGGTTGGATAATACTCTGTTGCCGAGGCTGTCCTGGGCATTGTGGGATATTTAGCAGTATCCCTGGCCTCTACCCATGAGACCTCAGGAGTACCCCAGCCCAGAGTGACATAAAGTGTTTTTAGATATCGCTAAGTGTCCCCACAGAAGGCACAGTGACCCCTGGTCAGGATTCTAAGAACCAGAGCTTTCACCTCACTGCCTTCCCATAACTGTTGGGGGGAGGGAGGCCCCAAATTACTCCTTTTGGACATATGGGGACAGTGAGGCCCAGAGAGGTTAAATGATATTTTCGAAGAAAAACATGAGCAAACGAAAGTGAGGCAGGTGGAGGTGACCGGCTGGAAGGGCAGTGGAAGCTGTATGAGACCACGTCCAGGTGAAGACCTGGAATGTGCTGTTCGGGGGAGGACTCGGAGACCGAGGCCTCTGGCTTCACATCCCAGAGGCTGCCCTGGGCCAGGGGGCCGGAGCGAGCTGACTGGGTGTGATGGAGCCGAGATGGGAGCGGAGCACAGCAGCAGGCCTCACGCTCTGAGAGGAAGACCCTGCAACGTTGGGGCAGGAGACCCGGGCGGCCCTGGGCCGGAGGGGGTGTGAGCAGAGCCTCGAGGCTGCAGAGAGGTCAGCTCCAGTCCAGGTCCCCCCTTCCTGCCCAGAGCAGGATGCCCCCACTCTTCTTCCCCACCCTGTCTGGGGACACTGTTTAGTGTGCTGCAAAGCTCAGTGTCCCCTCTGCCTTTTGCATCTCCTTCCTGAACTGGTCCCTTAGAGGCCGTGGGCAAGCACCCCAGAGTTCACTTGTGGCCTGCTTCCAGATGCAGCTGCCAACCCAGTGGCCTCGTAGGGCGGGCAGCACAGATGGCACAGAGCCTGGGGCAGGGGCAGCAGCAGGAGGGACCAACTGCACACACAGCATGCCGGGCACCCTGAGAGCTGTGTAGCAAGTGTCCGCAATAGCACCGGCCTCAAATAATAATAATAATAATAATAATAATAATAATAAAAGAGCACCGGCCTCATGCCGGCCCTGTGCTGGCCCTGGTCCCAGGACCTGCCTGCAGTGCCCTTTGGTCATTTCTTGCCCTTTAAGAACTGGTTACAGCTTTGGTCCCCAGAGAGCCTTCCCTGACGCCTGGCTGGAAGGAGTGCCCTCACCGGGGTGCCCTCTGCACTGATGGGCCACTGAGGCCCTGGTGCCCAGACACCCAGGAACGCCCTCAGTAAAAGGAGGGAAGATGCAGGGCAGGCTCTGGGGAGGGGCGGGCACTTCTGGGCCAGCTGTCCCTTGGACCCCCCAGCATTGGGATGAGACCTGAGCCCTGGGGGCACTCACTTCCAGACGTGGGCACTCACTCTCAGACTCCCTGAGAGGCCCACGGTGGAGGCAGCATGAGGTGGGGGTGCGGGCGGGGCAGGTCGGGGGGTGGGCAGAAGGAGACTTTTGCTTGTTCGGTGCCGATAGCTGGGTCGAGTTCGGCCAGAGGTGACTCTGGGGGTGGGAGCACGGGGTGCCCCTGAGCCGGTGCCCCGGCCTCCTGGGGGGTTCTGGGCAGAGACGATGTCTTCTGTGTCCGGCTGGGCCCACACTCTCCACGGTCACGATACCCCGCACCGTTCGGTGCTTTCTCCGTGTTAACTCAGCAAGTCCCACCGGAGCCCCATGGGGCAGGCACAACGGGGTCCCAAGCCCGGCCTGCAAATCCCAGACCCAAGAAGCTCCGAAAGCCCAAAATTGTTCCTCAGCCTGATGCAGGGTTCATTTCCTGGCAAAGGCTGACCGGAACGCACAGGAGGCCATTTTTGCCTTATTTGGCTGCTCGGTGGGACTGTTCGCGCCTCTCAGCGGAGGCGGCTACGGGTTTGATCAGGGTGCTGCCCGGAGCTGCGGAGGGAGGGGTTCCGAATGCAGAAAAGATGTACCCCACGGCCTTCTACAACCCACAGCTTCTAAATTCCCAGTGACACCCTAGAATGGGGCTCCGGACTGGGTGGTGATTAGAGCAGACGCAGAAAGGGAGAGGCCAGGAAACTGCCCGAGCCCCCGTGGGGTCTGTGGGGCCAGCCTGGGGCGGGAGGTGGCGGGGCGGGGGGGGGGGTGCTGCCCCTGGCTCTGGCGTCCCCGTTTCTCTCATGCTGCTTTTGGACAGACGGATGCTTTGGGCTTGGGCTTGGGCTTGGCTTGGCGTTTGGGCTCAGGCGTGTGAGAGGTCACGTTGGAGTGGGGGGTTCTGCCAACTCGCTGTTCTTCCTCCAGATGGTGTGGTCCTGGTGGATCCGGAGTACCTCAAGGAGCGGAGAGGTGAGGGCCCACGCCGGCCTGGCCTGTCCGAGGCCTCCTCTCCCCCAGCCCCCCAGCCTCCAGTCGGGGCCTCCCCGACTCCCAGGCGGGGCAGCAGCCAATGATACTGCCTCTCCCCGCCCATCCGTGCTGTCCTTCCCTCCACGGCCCCAATGCACGTCAGAGCAGGCGCCCTGCCCCACGCCCGCCTGGGAGAGCCCTGAGCACCTTCCCCTCAGTTCACCACGAGGATCGAAGGATGGGCGGCGAACGGGGCAGCGGGCAGTCATTTTGCAGAAGAGAGAGTTGACCGCTGGGGCGGTGGAGGGCTGTCCGAGGGGAGCAGGCAGACAGGGGGCAGGGGTGAGGCTGGGAGATGACCCCGTGCCTCTGGATGCCACCCCACACTTGTTTCCCCTCCTCCGCCCTCCCCACCTGAGCCCACCATGTGCCCTGAGCTGGAGTCGGGTGCGGGTGGAGGACAGAACCGACCCAGCAGTCGGCCCCCACCTCCTCCAGGCGCCCCATGCCCTTTCCCAAGGGCAGTGCCCCCCCATGGGAACTTGGGGACAGGCCTGTGGCCTCCAGTTGTCCCCATCTCAGGGCGACAGCGGCTGCCGCGGGGGGCTGCCTGCGGCCCTCCCGGCCGCCCCCTCAGCGCCCCCTGCCCCCACAGTCTACGTGACGCTGACCTGTGCCTTCCGCTACGGCCGGGAGGACCTGGATGTCCTGGGGCTGACCTTCCGCAAGGACCTGTTCGTGGCCAACGTGCAGTCCTTCCCGCCGGCCCCTGAGGACAAGAAGCCCCTGACCCGGCTGCAGGAGCGCCTCATCAAGAAGCTGGGCGAGCACGCCTACCCGTTCACCTTTGAGGTCAGGACTGCCGGCCCTCGGGGCGGGGCACGGGGCAGCGGGCAGAGCTCCGCCTCACCTCGCTCCAGGGGAGGCTGGGCTGGTGCACTTCACCTCTCTTCTCTGCATCACCCTTCCCTCCCAGCCACGCCCCAGACCCTCCCGGTTCCAGGCCACGAGGTGGGAGCGGGGAGGGGGAAGAGGGAGCTGCAGAGAAAGAAGGAACCCTTTCTCACCCTGGGTCCCGACAAGGCTGGCTCCTGCCTCAGGCTGGCTGCCCACTTGCCCAGCTCACCAACGAGGGATGGCAAGTAGTGCATTTCCTGGCTCGGCCATCTTTCCATCCCGGGACGCCAAGATTCTGGGTTTGAAAAATGTCCCTGTTTCTCAGCCTCTGTTTCTGTAAGGGGGTGAATCTCGTTGCTCTCTTGGAGGGTTAGAGAAGGGGAGAGGGTACGGGCCCTGCCCTCCATCAGCATGTTTCCGTGGCTGCGCTAACAAAACCCCACGAACCTGGTGCAGTGAAACGCGCCGATCACCGCCGTGGAGTTCTGGAGGTCAGCAGTACGACCGGGCCTCCCGGGCCAGAACCGAGGTGTCCGCAGGGCCGCGTGCTGCCTGAAGGCTCTGGGGCAGGTCCTTCCCTGCCTTTCCCAGCGTCTAGAGACCACCCGCATTCCTTGGCTCATAGCCTCAAACCCCCCCCCCCCCCCATGTGGAGTCAGTCTCACACCCCATCACTGATGCTGGCTCTCTGCTTCCTGCTTTCACCATTCAGGACTCTGGCCCAGGATCCTTAACTTAACCACATCCTTAAAGTCCCTTTTGCCACATACAGTAACAGTCACAGGTTTGGGGGATTAGGATGCAGACGTCTTTGGGGCCATTATTCTGCCCACCACCGTAGACATCATGGAAAAATCTTCGCTGTTCTGTGGAGACTGGGCTCGGCTAAACCCTTCAGATACAAAACAGACACCGAGGTCCTTTGGCCCCATTGGGGAGTGGCTTGGGGAGGTCTGATGGGGGAGACATGGTGTGTCCTCTGGAGCCCCTGGTTATGGGGGAGACACGGCGTGTCCTCTGGAACCCCTGGTTATGGGGGAGACACGGTCTGTCCTCCGGAGCCCCTGGTCTGATGGAAGAGACATGCCTGTCTGTAGGGGCCCCTAGTCTGATTCCTGTGGGTGGGGGCAGGATCTTTGACCACATGGGGACATCCCTGTTGTGTGTTGGAGTGATGGTCAATCTGCAAATTCCTCTTTTATGAGATAGGACAGAGGCCAGGTGCATGGGAAGGGAAGTGGGGAATGTGACAGGAGGCTCATTCTGTCTGTCCTCTTAACAGATCCCTCCGAACCTCCCATGCTCGGTGACGCTGCAGCCGGGGCCGGAAGACACAGGGAAGGTGGGCCATCCCCGAGGGAGCATCTCTGTGAGAGGGAAGTGACACCAGACGAGGCCCAGGCCCCAGATCTCTGAGCCCGTTTCCTCCTCTGCAAAGGGGAGATACCAGGGTGTGCTCCCCGTGTGGCTGAGAGGGTGGAGTGAGACGCCGAAGCAATGCACCCAGTGCCGGGTCTGCACGGGAGGTGCTCCACACTGGGCCATGGAGGCTCCTGTTGTGTGTCTGGGCGCTGCCTGTGAGGATGGACACCCAGGCGAGGCAGGAGTCTGCAGGGCAGAGCCCCGTGAGGGTGCTTGGGGAGGCCCTGGATTGGGGGAGCTGGGGAACAGCCACAGAAGGAGGCAGCACAGACCGAGGGGCTTTGGGCTGTGGGAGCTCGGGCTCCCGTGCCAGCATCCTCCTTTGTGAAATTGGAGGGCAGCTGGCCGTGCTCTGGGGACCCTGCTCGCTCACGGGCCCTGTGGTCAGTGACCCCTTCCCCCACAGGCCTGTGGTGTGGACTACGAAGTCAAAGCCTTCTGCGCAGAGCACCTGGAGGAGAAGATCCACAAGCGGTGAGAAAGAAGGGCACAGCTCCCAGCGGGGTGTGGGCTGCCTGCTGGCAGAGCGAGGGAGGCCGGCCGGAGCGTCAGAGGAGATGAGTGACGATGCCTGGACGTGTTCTGGGAGGGGCCGCACGCTCCAGCTCCAGGAGCTCCGAGCAGGGCACTCTGGAAGGCCGGCAGGTCCTGGAGGGCTTCCTGGGGGAGGCGGCTCAAGTGCCCTGGCTCAGCCTGGGCGTTTTCTTCTTTACACCATTGTCCCTGCTTCCTCCGTCTCCCTGCCTCTGGTCTTGTCCTCTCCAGATTTTATCTTATTTTCTTACTTTGTTTTTGGAAAACCCCTGAAATCCAGACTGTTTAAATAGTGAGCTTAGTTATTCCCAGGCCACCCCATCAGCAGCAGGTGGTGGTGGGTGTCAGTGGGGGCTTCTAAACAACGGAGGGAAGTGGAGAAAGTGAAGGCAGGGGAAAGGCGGGGAGGTCAGCTCATGTCTCAGAGAGGGGCACACAGAGAGCCCAGCTGGCAGCCCCAAACAGCCGGCTCTGACTGTGGGGTGGGCTTCCTCAGCCCCGACTCGGGCGCACCCCCCTGTGATGTTTCCTACAGGAGGTGGGCTGAAGGCACTGCAATCTCTCAGGGAGTGGGCTGAGTGCGCCACCTGGTGGCTCTGGGTGTATTGCAGGCATCTCCTCCTGGGCAGCTGGTGTGCGTGTTGGGGAGAGAAATGGGACCCTTCCTCCTTGCTTTTCTGGATTTTTGGGTGGAGCCTGATCAGAGCAAGAAAGAGCAGCAGCATTGAGAGCCGACCTCACCTCACCATCAGTGGGGCATTTTAAGACCTGACCAGAGTTACTACTAATATTGCAGCTATCATTTGTCGAAGATTTATTTAGTGCTGGACAGTTTTCAAAGTGATGGGCATGTCCGAACTGATTTAATCCTCATGGCTACCCTAAGAGGGTGGTCCTGTTACCTTTCCTGTTTTCCAGATGAGGAACTGAGACAGAGGTTCGTGTACTCAAGGTCATAGTTAGCAAGGGGAGGGCGAGGACCTTAACTCTGGCTATCTGGGTCCGGGGGATGGAGGTGGCTTCTCTGAGAAATGGGGATGCCAGCATATCTAACATGTCATGGAGACTGCCTCTCCGAGCCCCCCGTCCTCCCTGTCCTTGTTCCACCCCGAGCCCCAGTCACCTTCATCGAGCCCCATCTTGTCTCTGGGCCTCCTCTCCCTCACTGAGTCTTTATCCTCTTCCCTGCCCTGCACCCCCTGACTGAGTCCATGCCCCGTCACTGACCCCGCCTCCTCTTCACGGCCCCATTTCTTCACAGGGTCCATGTTTCCTGCATATTTTTATTTGATAGATACTTAGCAGGCATTTGTTAGGTAGCAGATACTATCACAGGTGCTGAGAATACAGCAGTGAGCGATTTAGACAAAAATTTCTGTCTTTAAGGAGCTTACACTATCAGATGACATAAAGAATGCAGGCAGTGCTACCAAGGCAAACCCACATGACGTGCTGCCGTGAGGTGGTTCGGCTCTGATGTTGTGGGAGCTCAGACCATGAGAAGATCCAAGTGGGTAGATCCGGGAAGGCTTCCTGGAAGAGGAGGCATTTAGCTGGGGCCTTGAAGATGAAAGCAAATAAGGGCAGAAGCAGTGGAAAGAGGAACCCCAGTGCACGTGCAGCTTCAGCGAAATGACTAGATAGGACATCGGGGATGATAGAGAGGAGGTGGGGGTGGCTGGGGCAGGTGGAAGAGGGCCAGTTGGTGACAAGGCTCCTATGCCAGTCTCCGTGGTTTGGCCTGGAGTCTGAGGCCATGGGGAGCGATGCCGTCTCTTGAGCAGGAGGAGGATGTGAGGATTGCAAGGAAAGGGGGTGGAAGCAGGGGACCCTGGTCATCTTTCGCTCTGCCGTCTCCACTAGGAATTCTGTGCGCCTGGTTATCAGGAAGGTTCAGTATGCCCCAGAGAGGCCTGGCCCCCAGCCCACTGCCGAGACCACCAGGCAGTTCCTCATGTCGGACAAGCCCCTGCATCTGGAGGCCTCCCTGGATAAGGAGGTAGGCGGCTCAGATGTAGAGGGGTGTGTGTGGGAGGGAGGAGGGGGACGAAAGGGAAGAGAACTGCTCAACCACACTGGAGCCTCAGATCCCAGCTCTTTCATGGCCTCAGGAGTCCTCTGTAGGAGCTTCTACCCCCAACTCTAGGAGCACAGGGCGCAGGGCACCCTAGATTTCCATTGGGGGTTTAGGGAAACCTCTTGGGACCTACGGGGTGGCAGAAGAGGGCATGAGCCTGAAGGGTGTGATTGACTTCAGAAGTCGGTGTACCTCCCAGAGGGTCCTGGGTCCTGGCCATCTCTCCACACCCCCGTCCACCCTTGAGCTGTGAGCATCCCCTCTCCTGTCTGAGAACAGCTGAAGGCAAGTTCTTGGGGCAAGATTCAAGTTGAGGTCCTTCAGTAAGGATTCAGAGCTGGTTCCTCAGTGCTCCCAACCCCCCCCCCCCCCCCCCCCCCCCCCAATTCCTGTTTCTTCTAGACCAGCAGATTTCAACCTGTGGATCGAGACCCCTTTGGGGGTCCATCGGCCCTTTCACAGGGTCGCCTAAGACAGCCTGCATATCAGATATTTACATGACAATTCATAACAGCAGCAACATTACGGTTATGAAGTAGCCACAAAAATAATTTTATGGCTGGGGGTCACCACAGCATAAGGAGCTGTACTGAAGGGTCGCGGCGTTAGGAAGGTTGAGAACCGGTGCTCAAGACCCTCCTGTGTTTCCAGTTCCAGGCAGCCAGAGCTGGCAGGGACTTGGTAGCCCACCACCCAGGCCGGCTCCCCCATTGTCCAGAGGGGTAAGCTGAGGCTTATGCAGCCTGTCCAAGGCCACCTCTCTCGTTCTGAGTGTCGTTATTTCTGGTGCAAAGCCAGGATTGGAGCCCGGGAATACCGCCTTCAAATTTAATTGTCTTTCCAGGCCCCGCAAAGAAACTGAGGCCTAACATGCCTGGTGGCTTAGCACCAGTGGGAAGTGGCTGACGAACGAGGGGGGCCAGTGTCAGAGTGGCCAAGGTTGGGGAGCCCCAGGAGAGGTGTATGAGAGGCCTCTTCTCCTCCCCCTCTAGAGCTTTGGTGACCTCCCATCCAACCCTTCTCCCTTCTTATGCCTCCCAGATCTATTACCACGGAGAACCCATCAGCGTCAATGTCCATGTCACCAACAACACCAACAAGACGGTGAAGAAGATCAAGATCTCGGGTACCCCAGGCAGAGGGCCAGCCCAGGGGGGTGGGCAAGAGGGACCCCTCCCCAGGTTAGGGGGGTAGCCGAAGGTTCTCACCTTATTAACACTTGGCTGCAGGGAAGGAAGCTCAGGGCTGCTCTCAGCCAAAGGGTAAGGCTTTTGAGGCTGCTTATGGCCAGGCCAGGGGATGAGTTTACTGTTCAAGCCGCCTCCGCTCAGGTTCCCTGGGTCCGGGGCAAAGCTGTCCTCAGGGGAAGATTTTGGTTATGGAAGGGATTGGGTGTGTTTGGGCTGCCCCTTGGGTGGCGGAGGGGGACGGTCTCCCGTGGAAGCCCCCAGTGGGCTCTGGCCATTGCCTGGGGCTAAACATCCCCAACTCAGGGGAGCCTAGGATGCGTGGGAGCTGCACCCCCGACTCACACCGCCTCGTCTCCCTCTCCGTCCCCAGTGCGCCAGTATGCAGACATCTGCCTTTTCAACACAGCCCAGTACAAGTGCCCTGTGGCCCTGGAGGAGGCCGAGTAAGTGAGCAGAAGGCCAGCCGTGGGCACGTGGGGTTGGGTGGGAAGAGAAACCCTGGGCCCACTTACAGGTCCCGAGGCCTCTGGCAGGGCGCTGGGCCTCAGACTCCCGCGCCACTCCTGGTGGATGAACCTGAGCAGCCTTTAAAGATCATTCACTCGATTTCGCTGCAAGAAAATGCATGCTGCAGTCCAGGAAAAGGCCCACCAACACTAGAATGACCGCCCAACTGGTGTGGCTCAGGGGTTGAGCATCGACCTATGAACCCGGAGATTCCCGGACCGGGCACATGCCCGGTTTTGGGCTCAGTCCCCAGTGTGGGGTGTGCAAGAGGCAGCCAATCAATGATTTTCTCTCACCATTGATGTTTCTATCTCTCTCTCCCTTTCCCTTCCTCTCTGAAGTAAATAAAAAATTAAAAAAAAAAACAAACTAGGATAACAAAATAAGAGCTAACGGATAGAAGGGAACTGGGGTCACAATGATATTGTGCCTGAAACCTCTATGGAAGCAAGATACTTGTTGTGCGTTTCCTGACAGCCGGGGCGAAGAGGTCAGCGCACTGGGCACCCCGTGTTTCCAGGCTGATAAAGGAACGATCCAGCTCACTGGGTAGAAGGAGTTGTGTGGGAGGGTAGAGATAATTATTTCTTTCACAAAATCTAAGGTTTGAGGAGCACTATTATGACTGAGCATGGAACTTTGTTCCAAGCTTGTTAGCAGCTAAGGAAAGAAGGTCTCAAGTGAAATGCTCTTTCTCCCCTGGAAGAAGCAGACGCTCCTATGGAAAACATAATGTTTTTTTTCTCCTGACCCTGCATGTAAAATTTTGGGTAGTTGCATTTCATTTCATTGTAGGGGGTGTTGCTTCAGAGGCCTTCAGCCCCTTCCTTGCCCTTCCCATCGATCCCTCCTGTATGTGAGGGTTTATTTACATGGAATAGCAATCAGTATGTTTGCGACTAACAAAGAAGAAAAAAAAAACGTTTTAAAAATGTCACTCTGTGGCCTTGGAGATGTCCCGTTGGGCTGGGGTCGGCTCTGGGGTCGGCTCGGGGGCCATTTCCCCACCTGCCTCCTTCTTCCCAGCGACACGGTGGCACCCAGCTCAACGTTCTGCAAGGTCTACACGCTGACCCCCTTCCTGGCCAACAACCGGGAGAAGCGGGGCCTCGCCCTGGACGGGAAGCTCAAGCACGAAGACACGAACCTGGCCTCCAGCACCCTGTGAGGGCCGCCTCCCTAGCTCCGGGCTCTCAAATGTTCACCCTGTGTGTGGGGGGGTGGGGGCGGGGGGCGGTCCACCCCCGCCTTGGCCCCAGTGCAGCACAAGAACGTGGTCCAGGGACCATCCTCAGGAACTTCCACGGCCAGGGAAGCTGTCCCTTTGCCCCCACCGTGACCCAGGAGTGACAGAGAACGGGGTGGCCCCAGACCAAGGCCCCCGAGTGCTGCGTTCGTGCTTCGGGGGAAGCATCCTGGAGAGGCTTCCTGCGAGGGCACAAACCCTAACCTGGTGCCTTCAGCCAGATGGGGTTGTCCCCAAGGCACAGGGAGGCTGCAAGGGAGGGAGCTCCTGGAACGGTCCCAGCAAGAGAGGACAGGTCAGGAGGGGGTTGGGAAGGCTGGAGGGGCGAGGGCAGATGTGGGGGTGCTCCTCAAAGGCAGGGATTCCCTGCCCTACGGTCATTCCTTCCCAAGCTCCCACACCCGCAGGCAGCACTTACCCTTCTCACACATTGCTTGCTCCTGGCGGCTGAGCGGCCCAGGAGAGGGGCAGGTGGCTTCCACCCCCCGCCACCGCCCGTCCAGTGGTCTCCATGAATTGGCTTCCTGTGTCGCCTTGCAGGTTGAGGGAAGGAGCCAACAGAGAGATCCTGGGCATCATTGTTTCCTACAAAGTGAAAGTGAAGCTGGTGGTGTCTCGAGGCGGGTGAGTGTTCCAGTCCCGCTAGGACCCTCACGCAGAGGGGCGCGCCCTGCCCACCTGCAGCCTGCTGCCCCATCCTGCCTCTTTGCTGGACCTCGTGGCTGCGTCCACTTTGAGGGCGAACCAAGCTCCAGGGCTTCCTGCTCCCTCTCTTCTTCCTTCCTGGTCCCCTTCTCCCTCCCCTATCCCCTGCCCCTCTGTTGCTTCAGAGGCCTTCAGCCCCTTCCTTGCCCATCCCATCTATCCCTCCTTCTCCTCCCGCCTCCTCTTCCCTATCCCCCGATCCCCGGGCTCATGGGTGGGGGGAGGCGTCCCAGAGTCTTGCTGTGGGTGTCCAGGGGGTTCTGTGTCTCTCACCGTACCTGAGGATACAGCACCCACCCCCCACTCACTCCCATGCTGATCTGCTGGGGAAATGGCCAGAGGGGCTGAGACTCCCACAGCTGGATTGGGAGTGTTCTGACGTTCCAGTTTTACAGATGGAGACACAGAAGCCCAAACAGTTCCCCAAACATGTCCTGCAGTCTCCTGCCTAATCTCAGGTCTTGGGGGTGCGAGGGGGTGGGGTCATGGCAGTGGGCCAGACATGTTCCCCACCCTGGAGCACAGTCTTGGGCAGGGGGCGCTCAGAAAGAACTACCTTCCCCACCGATTGGACCCAGGTGTGGGTATAGGCCTAGATTTCTGATTTGGATTTAGAGAGTTGTCACAGGGATGTTTCTCTAATTCATGCATTTCTACAAATGGGTGGAAAGCTAATAGCATCAGATGTCAGTCCCCTTTATTGAGAGGAATGCCTCATGCAGGTAGCAGAACCTCTCAGAATCGCAAACCCAGGTCCCACGTCCTGCGGCTCTTGCAGGACCCAGGCTGCCTTGCGCGCTGCTTCCTGGAGAAATCCTCAGTGAACCCCAAATGCTTCCTTCGCTAGAGAGGCCTCCATGGTTCACTTTCATGTCTCCTCTGCAGACACGGGGCCTGGGGCTCAGCGAGGCCTGGTAGGGGGTGTGGCTGAGCCTGACCGGATCTCAGCCCTGGGGAAGGGCGAATGCCGTCCCTCCGTCCGTGTGTCCCTGAAAGAGCAGCCACAGCCCCACAGGGGTGGGCGGGGCGTGAGTCCCAGGGTCTTCTCTACCAACGGGCAGCAGAGGTGGTGAATGAACATGCTTTCTGTTTTCTTCCTCTGAACTCTCTCCTGACCACTCCTCCCGCCTCCTCTGACCCACCCAGCCTGTTGGGAGATCTTGCGTCCAGGTAAAGTCCCTCCCTTGGACCCGACTGACCCACCTTTCAGAGCTGCAGGGCACCCGGTTGGAAGGAGTCTTATTGGTCACTTTCAGTCGCCGGGCTCGGGCATGCGTGGGGACTGGAGCCCTCTCCCATGAGTCCAGGGGCTGCAGTTCTTCCTTGGAAGACCTCAGACTGCTCTTGTATGACACCCAAGCGACAAGGACCTTTGCAGACAGCATGCCCAGCTTTCCCCATGTAGGGAACAGCCCCCGATTCGTCTGCATTATAGAATGTTTTGAGGAAACGCCAGCTTCATGGCGTTCAATCTCCTGCACTCCTAAGAACGAGCTGCTGGCTGAGTGCTGCTAAGGAGAGGCCCCGTGCCTTTGCAGAAAAGACTCCCTGGTCACCAGCTGGATCCACTTACCTTCCACAAAGGCACACGTCCCAAATGCCCTCTCAAGGTGGCAATATTGCTCGCCCCGAGAAATCAGTCCATTTGGCGAGGGGAAATTCAATTCAGTGCAATTCAGTGCATTTCAGTCAAGATTTCCTGAACCCAGCCTTGTGACCCGCCTCGTGCAGGGTGCTGAGGTTCCAGAGAGGGGTCCTCACAACCCCTGCCCTTGATCACTCAGGGTCTGGTGGAAGGTTAAGGTCTGAATTCTTCCATCTGTGTCCTGTATGGCTTGAGGGAAGGCTGCCAACTTGGTCTTCCACCAGCTTCTATTCTGAGATCTTCCAAGTGCACCTAGAAAAGCAATCCCCATTTTGGAAGCAAAAAGAGGGAGGTGGGGGAAAGCCAAATTGTTTATTTATTTCTATTTTTAAGAAATATTTTTATTAATTTCAGAGAGGAAGGGAGAAGGAGAGAGAGACAGAAACATCAATGATGAGAGAGAATCATTGATTGGCTGCCTCCCGCATGCCCCACACTGGGGAGCGAGCCTGCAACCCAGGCATGTGTCCCGACTGGGGATCCACCGTGACCTTCCAGTTCATAGGTTGAAGTTCAACCGCCGAGCCATGCCATTCGGGTATGAGAGCCACATTGTGAGACTGCCATGTTCTCACCCAGGGGAAGTCGTGATTTGGACAGGCACACATTTCCCTAACGGAGCCTCGTACCTGCACCGTCTCCTGGAAGTTCTAGTGATTCTAGAACGGGGGTGTTGCTACCCCGATTTCCAGATGAGCTCGCTGAGACTTAAAGATGTAAAGTGCTGCCAGCTGAGAGGCGGGGCTGGCGGAACAGACCTCTCTGGTGTCTGTCCCCTCTGTCTCCCTGTCCTTCTCCCTCCTAGCAGGGCCCTGGGCAGCAAGGTCAGTGAGATGAGGATGTGGCTGGCAGTACTCACGGTGGGCAGGGCCTCCTAGGCGACCCTCCCCGCCCCCAAAGCTGAGAGGAGGAGCCTCAGGGCTGATTTTGTAAGAGCAGAGAGGAGACGGTGGGTGGAAATCCCCTCAATTCTGAGCTGGCTTCACTCAGTGGTTAAGGCCATCAGTCTGGGAGTCAGAATCCTGTCTGTCACTTCCGTTCATGGCTGTGTGCCCGTGGGGAAGATACTTGTACTCCTGGTGCCTCAGTTTCCCAACCTGTCCATTGGGTGCAGGAATAGCATGGTTGCAAAGATTAGCATTGCTCTAGGGCAGTGGTCGGCAAACTCATTAGTCAACAGAGCCAAATGTCAACAGGACAATGGTTGAAATTTCTTTTGAGAGCCAAATTTTTTAAACTTCTTCTAACGCCACTTCTTCAAAATAGACTCACCCAGGCCGTGGTATTTTGTGGAAGAGCCACACTCAAGGGGCCAAAGAGCCGCATGTGGCTCGTGAGCCGCGGTTTGCCGACCACGGCTCTAGGGTAGTCCTTGGCAGCACTGGCTCGTGGCAGCATCTTCCCCCGCCCCCCCCCCCCCCATTCCTCCCACTGCCCCACCCTCCATCCCCGCTCGGCTTTAAGCCTCTATGCACACAATGTAGGTGGCCCCAGGGCCTGGGTTCCATTCAACTTGAATTTGGTCGAACTGGCCTCAGCAGTGCATCCTGGAGATGGCAGGGGCGAGGCCCACGTGAGCACTTTGAGCGGAGCCTCCCAAGACGTCGGGAGATGGCACGGAGTGAGGGTCAGGGGGCTCCAGCCAGGAAGTCGGGAAGGGCGGTGTCAAGATGGCCGTGGTGGTTTGAGGCTGCCAGGACCCCTTGACACCTCTGGAACCACCAGTGACCAAGATGCATATCCTATCCTCAGCCATCCTTCCCCCACCCCCCGTGTCTCCTCCCAGCTCTTGGGAATCCAGGGATCCTTCCCAGGAAAGGGGAGGTTCCATTCTTTCTGGAGCCAGGAGAAGCGGTCTCCCAGTTCAACTTCCAGAGAGACAGAGGCTCAGGGAGCCAGGGTCTGAGGCAGGATTCCCTACCTCTCAGCCCAGAGCTACCTCTTCTGGCCCTAAACCCTCCCCCGTCCTCAGACTGACAGGGCATTGAGTCTCACAGCCCAAGAATGGCCTCAAGACTCACCGGGTCTGGGTCTCTGTTTCAGTGACGTGGCCGTGGAGCTGCCCTTCACCCTAATGCACCCCAAGCCCAAAGAGGAGCCCCCACAACGGGAAGGTGAGCAGGACCTGCGGGGGTCACTGGGGTGGGGGTTTCCAGATAGCCGACCCCTTTCTCCATCAGCTGCCATATTTTCCCACCACCCCACTTCCCTCTGGGTCAGCCTTTAGCCCAGGGTCACCCCTCTTCTCCAGCTCCCCAGGATCTTTTGGGAGGCCCACACTCCCTATTTACATTTAACTCCCTAGGAGACAGAGAGGTCTGGCTCTACTCTCTAGGGGGGTAGGGGGGAGGGGGCTGGGAGTGGAGGGGGCCCACTGGCCATACTTGGAACCCTTATCTTGCATCCAGATGTAGGAGAAAGGGCTTCGTGGGTAAGGTGGCGCCTGGACACCATCCCCATAGTTTCTCCAAGAGATTCCAGATTGGTCATACTTCGTGCAGACGATTTTAGTCAGAGACATTACATAGTATGTTCCACAAAGAAAGAAAAATGTCCCCACAGTTTAGACTATGCAATGCTGTTGACTATAAAAACACCCCAAATTCAGGGATGTGAAATGTGAAAAAATGGTTGTTTAGAGTAGGTGAAAGAGATGCGTGGAAGAAATGAATCTACGTCACATTGGAAATAAGCCCACAGGAGCAGGCTTCAGAGGCTGCTCCGTTTCCTGGGGCTGCAGGGGGCCTCTAATCTGCCTTTGGGAAGTTTTGGGATATTTCTGAGACCAGGGACCAGCCTTCCTTTGCCATTCCCTTCTTTCATTATCCTCCTCATTTTAGCTTGGTTGTTCTGGGGTGAGGACCTGTGTTCCCATTTCTACTCACACTAACTTATGGGTGCCTGCCCATCCTGTGTTTAGTTCCAGAGAACGAGGCGCCCGTAGATACCAACCTCATAGAACTTGACACAAAGTAAGCCAAACCTTGCCTGCAGATGTCTGGGGAGCAGAGGTTGGGTGGTGGGTGGGGCAACGGGGTCGTTTGCATATATGCTTATTAACCCCTGAGGAGCCGCGGTGCTAACCTTGTCTGCTGAGAGCCACCTCTGCAGCCTCTTGAGCAAGCTGCTTGCCTGCATGTGACTCGAAGGACCCTCCATGCCTGTTTCCCTTCCTCCTGCCTCTTGGGATTTGTCTCCTTCCCTCATCCTTTGCGCGTCTGTCAGTCTGTCCACAGCACCTGCGTGGCTCACACAGGGCTGGTTCGTGACCCTGGGCTGGGGCTCTCACGTCCCACCCGGCCCCCACCAGTGAAATCAGGCTATGAGGTGGGGAAGGTTCTTATTGCTCTGACTCCTGAGGACTGAGGTGGACTGCCCTGCGGCCAAAGGCCACCGGCTCACCGGGCAGTTGCCAGACGGGGAAGACCTGGGCCAACATCATGAACCACCTCCAGGGCAAACCAGCTTTCCCGTTCCAGCTCCAAATCCACTCTTCCCTTGTATCCCAGGAGATATTTGGGAGGTGGGATTTCAAGTCACCCCAGGAGAACACCCCACACCGCTGGCTGAATTCTGGGGGACAGGCAACTCGGGTGGGTCTATGTGGACATGTTTCACAGTAGAAGGGAACTCATTGTTCTTGAAGGCAGCTACACCCGCCCCCAGCACCTCAAGAGCCAGGTCGCTTTTCAGCCCGTAGGCATGAAAGGCAAATGTATGCCTTCCTCTGCTGTTTCTACAACTGGCTGGAGGCCAGATGTGACTGGGTGTGTCAGCCTGGCAGGCCTTTTTGCCCAGAGTCAGCTGACCAACTCAGTGTCAGCCCCATCGGCATGCTGGCCCTCTGAGGACGGCTACTCTCCCTGCTCTGCAAACACCTCCCCATTTTCCTTGTCTTTCCTACCAGTGACGACGACATTGTGTTTGAGGACTTTGCCCGGCAGAGGCTGAAAGGCATGAAGGACGACAAGGATGAGGAGGAGGATGGTACTGGCTCTCCACAGCTCAACGACAGATAGACCGGGGCCGGCCCCTGTGGGCAGCTCCAGGTCCACCTCCTGCACGAGGCTGCTTACTTGTCTTCTTCCTGTTCTGGTGCCCCCTCCCCTCTGTTCTTCCATTCTCTACCAGGGGCCCAGTGGTCTTCCAGGTTGTGGTGATGAACCTCTGGCCTCAGGACGGGCTCCACATCACAATGCCAACAGGGCCACGTGCACCACCATAACCCTGTCACTGCAGTCACCTCTCCGTCCTCTTCTGGCTGACCCCCAGAAAGGCCACCATGGCTCTGGCCTTGGAATCTGACTTGGGATGGGGAGCGGGCGGGATGATAGGGCACAGGACTTGGAAGGGTGGGGTTGAGGGGTCCGGATGTGTGAGGGAATGCCCATAATCCCAGGTGGTTAACAGTCTGGCAGTTGAAAGATGATCATGGTGAAGGCCACCCTCTTCTGGCCGGGCGGACAGACTGTGGATAGATTTTCAATGCCTTTTTGCGGTCCTGACCCACTAAACACCTCCCCCTTCCACCCCTGACCCTTTGTGTCTGACAGTGACCTTAGTGTAGACCCCGGGAGTGGACAAGAGCAACTGGACCGACTTTCTTACCAGCAGTTAGCTAGTGTAAGGCAAGCTGTAGCCTATTTCAATACTGTCAGGATATAACCTCCTAGCTACCCTGTATCTTACGTGTGTGTCCTATCTATAAATATGCACATAGAGAGAGAAAACGAGGGGTCTTCAGAAAATACCCCCACACCCCTCCTCCAGACAGAGTGAGCCGAACGAAGCTACAGAGGAGGTTTCCTGAAGGGTGGCTCTGAGAGATGGGTGCAGGGGTAGAAAGGCGGGAATCTGTCCTGTTCCCTTTCTTTGTGGACTTGTGGTTGGCGATGCCAGGGAAGCAAGCTTGGAAGTCTAAAGGGGTCTGGAGACACCAGTGTCCTCTTGCCTCCACCTTGCAGTTCTCCAGGGCTGGGCTGGTCCTGTAGGCTGGAAGGCAGCACTTGTGGCCACCATACCCACAGGCAAAAGGGGTCCTTCCCCAGAAGGTGGCAGGATCCATCGGGGTGCCCTCAACTAAAAGAGAGGGGGCTGCTGCAAAGCAAGGAACCTTGTGTTTCCTTGGGGAGTTGATGATCTCCCCTTCTCCCCCCTCCCCTCCTTCGCCCAGTGTCATGGGGACCCAATACCCACTATCTTGTGTGATTGAGACCTGGGCTGTTTCCAGGGCAACAGGACAGGCAAATAATGAGGTAGAACGTGTTCAAAGGTCTCTGTTGTCCGGCCTTTGCTGCTCACTTCCTGTGTGACCTTGGGCAAGTTCCTTTCCCTTTCTGGACCTCAGTTCTTCACCTGGAAAACCAAGGGATTTAACCAGTGATCACAAAGGGTCCTCTCAGCCCCGATCTCCTAAGAATGAGTGAACATTGAAATTTCTGGTTTAGCGGGTGGAGCCAGAGCCTCTGACCCTGTTCTGGCTGCCTCCCGAGGGGACTCATTAGACCCATGAGGTGGCAGGGTCTTGGAAAGCTCCCACTTCTCCACCCCAGGCCCGGGAAGGGCCCTTCCTGGGCTTCTGGAGGTTGCCTGATGTCAAGGTGTGGCCATAGCTACCATGAGCTGCTCGGCCCTGGGCCGATTATTACAAAAGGAAAGAGCTTGTATTAGCTGGGGGTGGGGGTGGGGCAGAGGAGCGCTTGTGATAGGAGTGCTTTGGGATAGCCCCTGTGAATGCAGATACCTAAGGTTTACCTTAAACCCAAGCAAGTGTTCTGATTTATGGAGCAAGAGGCTCTCTCCTCAATTCCTGCTTCCTTCTATTTCTATCCCATACCTGTCTGAAAGGAGACAGCGAAATTTTATTGTATAAATTGAATCTCAATCCTTTTCAATCCAGTGTCCCCTGGGTTGGACTGGGCAACCATTTACCATGGTGAGATTACCCAGTTCCCATGCTCGGCACTATACCTTCACTTCGGAATCTCATGAAGACTCAACCCTAGCGAGCCCTACCCAGGTGAGAATCAAGTCCGCTCAGGACAGTCACACACCCCTGGACAGACCCTGTGTCCTAGCTGCAGGTGCGTCAGGCATCGAGCCCCTACCAGAGCTTGCCGGGCTGTGTGCACCTCCCTGGGCAGCTGTCGAGTTAGTAGAATGCTGAACAACACACCACAAAGCATATGGTCTCCAGTGTCTTCCTCTGGAATCTTTGGAGCTGCCATAAGACCCTTTAGGATTTGGGATAATCACTCCTGACACTCCTTCTCCTCCATCTCTAACTTGTTCGCACAAAAGACTTGCTGCTGGTTTCTTGAGCTTCTACCCCAACATCGCACTCACCTTTTTGTGTTTATCCCAGTGTTTACCTGAAATTTCTCCAGCTGCAGGAAGCATCATAGGCCCACCTAGCTTTTCACTCTTTGAGTGCAGGACTGCAGAAAGGCAGTGGTCAAGTTCAATGAAGTTGTCTTAACCATCCTTGGCTGATAACTTCAGTGCCCTGTGCCGAACACTGGAGATCCTGTCCTCAGGGAGCTCATGGTCAGAGGAAAGTCATGGGGGAGGAACAGGGCTGTCTTATTCAGAGTTTCATGGCTGCTGCTAGTCCACTTAGTGCCTTGATGTGAATTAGACATGGTGCCCCTTCCGGGTGGCCTCAGCCCGCATTAGAATGGACAGTTTTATGCACGGTGCACAGGCTGGAGTTTAGCCCTACTTGCCCCTGGGCTGGTGCCCACCTACATAGTCATATGCTGCAGCTCAGGGGACTCTCAGACCAGTATTTCCTCTGGCCCTGTCCTGAGAGAAGGGCTCACAGCGTCTCTCCATGCTTCTGGTCAGCTGCACTCTCCCTGCAGCCCAAACATGACCTCTGCAGGGCCCCTCTCCATCTGAATCATGAAACTGGGGGGTTGGGGAGCCCCACTGCTCCCAGGCACCAGCCCACAGTGTCCCTTCCTTCTGTGCACACATTTGAGATCTGTGCTGACCAGATAGTGCCACACAGAGACTTTCCAGTAGGCCATGCGGGTGGCATTTAGGTTGCAGTCTAGGCAGGAAGGAAGACCATGGCTCTGAGTGAAAATCCCCAGGCAGAGGGTCAGTGGACTCAGCATTCCCGCTGTGAGAAGAGTCAGTCCCAGGGAAACTAAGGACTGGGTTATTTGTGAGACTCCACAGGCCTCCTCATCCTCAGAGTCCAGACAGGTGAGAGGGGGCTCTCTTGGGGTATGGCTTCAGCTGGGGGGTCACTGACAAGCTGGTTCCCATAGGGTGCAGTGAAGAGCACGCTGGCCTGGCCGTCCACAGTACCTCTCAGTTCCCACCGTCATCACCCAGCTGAATAGCCTGGAGCAAGTCACTCAACCTCTTGGGCTCAGTTTCCCTAACTATAAAATGGTACAGCAGTGCCTTCCCCACTTGACTCAAGGAACTGTGAGGTCCCGATGGGTGGGAGTCAGTAGAGATGAGAGTCAACCCTATATATTGCAAGTGGCTGCACTGACCATGGCCCTGCCACTGCTGGGGAGTGGCCCAAGGTCACACAGGAAGTTTGCTGTGGGCTGAGCCTTCCTCCCACTGGCCATCTCTTGCCCCCTTCTCACTTAGGCAGATGTCAAGCAGAATGAGGTGTAGCTTTGGGACCCAGCTGAGGGGGAAACTGAGGCACTTTTCAGGAATTCCATGCCCACATGGTCTCAGCAATCAGGACAGAGAGACAAGACATGGATATTGTCAGTGATCGGGACTGGGGCACCTTTGTCCCTCCTGGGCTTTGTGTCACCCATATCTTCCATCTCTCAGACCCCACAGAGGCCAGGAAGGCTTGGCTCTTGCCCCACTTTGGTGAGAACCCCCAGCCCCAGGTCCAAATCAGTGCTCCATTGAAGAATCTAAGAGGGAGGTGGAATAGAAATTGCCTGCCCCTTCCCTCAAAGTACAATGTCCCCTCCAGGGTCAAACAGGACAGCCAATGCTTCTTGATGATACTCGAGAGGTATTTGGGCTCAGGGAAAACCCAGGCCTCAGACACTGAGAGCTGACCCCAGCTGTCCTGTCCCTAGTAGTCTCAGCCAAGGCTGCTTCTCTCCTGCCAGTGAATGGTGACTGGACATTCTCTCCCTATCCTGGAAGACGGCATTAGGCCCCCAATCTTGAACTCTTACAGGGTCTCATGGACATAGGCCTATACCTGTTCTGATGTGTTTCTTTTTAAAGTCAACAAGGACCAAAACAGACTCCCTCCGCCTTTGTGCATAAGCCTACATTGGGCCTGCAAGTTGGCCCAGGCAGTTCCATCACTCTGTCCTCCCTCCTGGACTGAAATGGCCTACCTGTTGGGACAGGATTTTCACCTCTGATACTCCCCTGTTGGGTCACACTGCCCAGTGGCTTCAAAGAGAGGTCTCTTGAAGGGGGAGCATCCTCCCCCCATTGCTCTCTCCCAACTCTTCACCCTGAAAGGGAAGTCAAAGCACAGGTCCCCAGGACCCATGATCTGTAGACATGCTGACACAGGGGTTTTCAAATCAGGTGCTTTGGAACCCCTGGTGTTCCACAGAGATTTGTCAGGGGCTGCTAAAGTGGGAAGGGAGGGGTGGAGGCGTAGGATAGGTCTCCAGCCCTCCGCCATTACCACTTCCACCAGAACAACTCCGCTTTTATCTGACTTGCCTATTGAGGTTTCACCTTCAAATTTTCTTTTGAAGAAAAAAATTCTTCAGACCACCATTCGGCGGTTTGATCTTCGACCAGCAAGCACAGGTTCTATTGTTGCTCTTCTTGTTGGAATGGCTCAGCATTCCCATACAGATTTGTATTGGAACTTGGGTCACACACCCAGGCCCAAGCTTTTGTCTATTCACACACACACACACACACACACGTACCCATTTGGTGGTTTTGTAGCTCCTCACCCTGTGGCTGAAGCTTAGGTTACATTGGGGCTGAGCCTGGTGCTCAGGGAGGATGGGTCCCGACCCTGATATTGGCCCCTGCAGAATGGGGCAGTGTGGAGCAAGGGAACAGGCCCAGCCTTCACCCCAGTATGATACCCAGCTCTCCTGGCCCAGGCACGTGGGATGACAGAAGGGACAGGGTGATGGGAGGAGAAACTAGAGTCAGGGTCCTCTTTACATATAGCCAGATCGATACAAGTCCAGGTTTCCTAAAAGAAATGCTGAGGCAGGACTTGATAGCAAAATCTGTCCTGTGAGAGCAGGACCTGTCCATAGACCTTTTAGGCAGCAAGTCACCCTTGAGCAATTCTAATAGGATCCCACACCCACATTTGTGGGCAACCAGGTGTGTGTGCCACAAGAGGGTGCCTGGAGAGAGGCTGGTCCCTACCTGCAGCCTCCCAAATCCTCTCCCTGCCAGCTTGTCCCTTTACCCAGGCCCCTCATCGGGGCTGAAGGCGGGCACTTTGGTGAGACCCAGACCAGCCCTTTGCCCAGAATCCTATCTCCTCCTGCCCAGGCATCCCAGGTGGAAGTGTGAGGCTTAGGGCACCGCCAGCCGTGCGGTGCTCCACGTTCAGTTGAGTGTGCTCTTGGGACCCACCGGCCTCAGTTTCTTCTTGTGTAACATGGGGCTAGTGCCAGGCTCTGCCCACCTCACAGGAATTACAGAAAGACTCATGGGAAGTTTGGGAGGTGGTATCACGAGAAGTGGGAAGCCTCCTGAACTTGGGGTGCGATCGCAGTCTGTGCTGCAGATCAGCAGAGCCCTCAGGGGAAGAGTGCAGGATGCCCAGTCTCACTGGAACATCAGTGTTAAGGGCCAGCCACAGACACCGGGGTGGGGGGTGGGGGTGGGGCTTTTCCTACTCAATGGGAGCCAGTGCTCAGCCTGATACAGTGACTCTGTGTGGGTCCTGGGTGCCAGGAGTGACAGGTGACTGGGACAGGTCCCCAGGTCTGTAACCCTTCTGTGAATGATTATTTTGTGACACCCTCACTCCTGGGCCGCCTGCCAGGTTTATTTGTTGTACCTGTGGCATTCCTTATTATGTCAGATAAGTTATTAAAGTCTATTCAACTCTTAACAGGACAATGAACAAAAGGACCATACATAGGAGACCATTAAAGATCTTTTGTGACAGGTGCTGGCTGTGCCTTTATTTCTGTCTCATCAGCCCCTGGCAGAACAGAGACCATCAAACGCTGACCTGGTGCCCTGAGCTGGTGGAAAAGGCTTGTGGAGTGGTCTCAACTCCAACCTGGTTCCTGCACCCCCTTCTGGAGACAGCCAGGAAGTTTTCTTCTCCCCCTCTGCCATTTGCCAGCCTTATGGCCTTGGGGAAGTTGCCAAAACTCTGACCCCTCTCAGACACCACTGGGTCCCATAATCCCTGGTTTGCTCCTGGGTGAAGCCATCCCACCCACTTGTGGGCCCCACTGACCACTTCAGCTGGGGTCTTGCTCAGTCCCAGCCCTGATTCTTGTTCAGTTCCCATCTGCTCTTTTGGGTCTTCATGAAGTCACTTCAGTTTCCCACAACTTACCCTATCTGCCTCTTCCAGAAGGACCCCTGGGAGGAGTGGGGCTATAGGTGTGAAAGAGTCTAAATGGTCATCTATTGTGTTATCACAAAAGGAAGGTGCTGATGAATACAAGACAACTTTCTTAGGAAATGGATTACATAGGAAAGACGAAATCTTACATTCCTGTAAAATAGTGTGCAACTTAGATCAGAGTCTTGCCCTCTGGTTGGCCAGAAGGTGCTCTGTTTCCTGATGTTCCCTTTCAGCCAGGAGGGCAGCGGGGATACTGACCTGTGAATCAGGAGACCTGAGCTAGGGTTCTCTTTCTGCCCTCCCACATGGACTGTGTCCGTCTGAGTCCTGGTGAACCGCGCCTGTGCCAGTATTTCGGTAACAGGAATTTAATAGAAGAAACCGGTTATAAAAATGTTGCGAGAGTTGAAAGGGTAAAAGGGATGTGAGGCCACCCCGAGACCAGGTAAACGAGAAACCACAACCACTTGTTGGGGGGGGGGGGGAGGGGGAGGCTAGGGAGAGGAGGAGGCATCAGGGAGTGGAAGAAGCAGGGCAGCTCAGTGGGGACATGGAGGGAAAGGGTGTCTGAGGAATCTAGACCACAAAAGAAACCCAGCTAGTGCTGCCTGAAGCAGAGAGTGGGAGAAGTACTCTGGTTTCTTCTCTCCTCCTGTCCTCCAATGTCATGTGTGTGCCTCCTATTGGTGTAATCGAATGAAAGCTAATTGTCAAGGAATCTTTGGAAATGTAGTTGGTCATGGTCAGTGCCCCGCATGCAGTACAGAACAGAAGGCCCAGGGATTAGACTGGAGACCAAACCGGCCAATCACCAGCTCTTTCTCACTCTTCTCATCCGAAAACAGAAATAATCCCGTTGGTCTGGGTATCACAAGTTGGGAGTGACCCCACCTCTAACCAGGACTCTAAACACGGGAGAAGGATTAATCTCCTCTTAGTTTTGAACTTTTCTCCTGCTGTCACTGTCTTCTTGATGTTTTGGGACTTCGTATATCTAGCTTTTTAAGACACTAGCAAATCAAAATAAACTGGGTAAGGAGTTTCAAATTCTGGGCAAGACAGAGTAAGTCCACTATAGTTTACCTCTCCTACTTATTATGTAAAACTCTGGACAAAAATACAAAACAAAAATTAAACAAAAGCAGGAAGATGGTGTCCAGGAGTCAAAATTTGGAGAAGTATTTTGTATGGGGTAAATTTTCCTTTCTTTTCTCTCTTCTCTTGTGGGTTTGTACTGAAATTAGATCTACCACCAACAGAAGATGAGCTAGACTTAGGGTCTGACCTAAATTAGTTTATTGCTTCTATAAACAACAACAAAAACAACATCCTATAAAGGATTATAATAGGACTGAGTCCACATAATGTTTAGGATACGATCTAAAATTATTCAACCTACAAAGAACCAGAAAAATAAGACCACTTCTCTTGGGGAAATAAAATCAACATATGCCAACTCTAAGATGACTTAGATGCTGGAATTATTAGAAAAGTTTTTGAAGTAGCTATTATAACTAATTGATGTGTCTCTCTCACATCGATGTTTCTCTCTGTTTCTACTCCCCCCTTCCACTCTCTCTAAGTATCAATGGAGAAAATATCCCTGGGCGAGGATTAACAACAAAAATATGTTTTCTGACAATAACAGAATTAAGTGAACTAGAAAAAAAAATATGGAAAATTCACATATACTGAGAAATTAAGTAACACGTTTTTAAATGGGCCAGAGAGAAAATTAGGACAATTAGAAGATATTGTGAATTAAATGAAAATGAAAACACAAATAACTAAATTTATGGGATGCAGTTAAATTATTTCAATAGATGCAGAAATGGCATTTGACAAAATTCAATATCCATTCATTTAAAAAACTCTAAACTTTCTTATTCTGATAACGGGCATCTACAAAGCACCCACAGCTAACACCATACTTACTGGTGAAAGACCAAGTGTTTCTCCTCCAGGGCAAGGAGGACTGTTCTCAGCACAGGTTTTAACATCCTCCTGATGGTCCTAGCAGTGCAAAGAGGCAAGAAAAAGATACGGATTATAAAGGCAGAAATAAAATGACTTCTAAATGCAATTATTTATATATAAAAAAAGAGCTGCTAGAACTAATAAGTGAGTTTATATAGATTGCAGGATATATGATCAATATACAAAAATAAATATATTTCTCTACAGTAACATCAAACAACTGGAAATTGAAATAAAAAGGTAATGCCAATAAAAGATAATAGCATCAAAATAGAAATATTTATGTATAAATATAAAAAATATGGTCATAATCTCTGTGCACATCTCTAAAGTACAAGATGTTGAGAAAAGAAATCAAAGATGACCTAAGCAAATTGAGACATGTACTATGCTCATGGATTGGGAGATTCAATAGTGTTAACATACCAATTCTTTCCAAACTGACTATGAATTCAATGCAATCCAAATCAAGATCTCTGTGGGATTTTTTTTTGGTAGATATAGACATGCTGATTATAAAATTTATAGGAGAAGCTAAAGAAGCTATAATAGCCAAGCAATTTTTAATATCCTAGCTAATAAAGAGGGAATATGCCAATTGACCATCATGCCCTCACAAAGATGGTGGCATCCACAGCCAATAAGGAGGGAATATACTATTCGACTGCCACACCATTAAAGATGGCAGTACCCACAGCCACAAGATGGCGGCAGCCAGTCCCCTCAGCCCCGCCCAGGAGGCAGGTGCACAGCAAGGTGGGCCTGGCCACTTGGTGTGCCTGCCTCTGGAGTCCCCCAGTCCCCACAACCCCCCAGCCACCCAGGGCCAGCCCAAGGCACAGGCAAACCTTGATAGCAGCTGCCCAGCCCCCAGGGCCACCTAAGGCTCATGTAATCAGGGCTGGCTGAGGCTTGTGCTGCCAGCAGTGGCAGCAGCAGAGGTGTGCTGGGGGCATCGCCATTTCCTGATTGCCGGGTCACCTCCCACCCCTGAGGGCTCCTGTACTGTGAGAGAGTGCAGGCCTGGCTGAGGGACGCCCGAACCCCCGCCCCCAGTGCATGAATTTTCATGCACTGGGCCTCATATATATATATATATATATTTAATTGATTTCAGAGAGGAAGGGAGAAGGAGAAAGAGATAAAGACATCAATGATGAGAGAGAATCATTGATTGGCTGTCTTCTGCATGTCCCCTACTGGGGATAAAGCCCACAACCTAGGCAGGTGCCCTTGACCAGAATAGAACCCCAAACCCGTTAGTTTGCAGGCCGACGCTCTGTCCACCGAGCCAAACTAGCTAGGGCCGGAAGTTTAAAAGGAAGAACGAAGTTTGAATTCTTCACTACTTAGTCTCAAGACTTACTATGAAGCTACAGCAATCAATGAAGTATAGTAGCCATGAAAGAATAGACACATGCATTGATGAAACTAAATCCAAAATCCAGAAATAGACCTACACATATACTGTCAATTGGTTTTCCAAAAACGTACAAAGGCAAATCAATTGTCTTTTCAATAAACTGTGCTTGCAAAGGAAGAACCAGAATGCTCGTGGGGATGATGCAAAATGGTAAGACACTTCCTTAAAAATTTATTTTTAATTACATATGACATATAATATTAGTTTCAGGTTTACAACATAATGATTTGACATTTATATACTGTATTAAGTGGTAAACCCAGCACCCATCTGGCACCATACATAGTGATCACAATATTATTGACTATATTCTCTATGCTGTGGTACAGACACTTTGGAAAATAGTTTGGCAGTTTCTTATAAACTTGTACTGTAGAATTGTATATCTAAGCCAATATAATTTTATTAACCAATATTGCCCCAATAAATTCAACAAAAAAATTTAAAAAATACTATAAGACTTAGTAGTTCCACCTCCAAAATAAATGAAAAGTTACACTCTTCCAAAAGCCAATATAGCCCCTGGCAGGTGTGGCTCGGTTGGCTGGAGTGTCTGTACACCAAAAGGATGATGCTCTGACCAACTAAGCCACCCAGCCAGGGTGGAGCTGTTCCGTATCTTGATTGTCCACATTAAGCCAAAAAGAGTGGATTTTGTTCTATGCAAATATGTATCTCAATAAAATAGCAAAGGGGAGGGGGCAGAAAAATAAACTAAACAATCTATAGCTCACAAATTGTGAACACTATCTACTGGGCAGGTACCATTTGCTGGGGATTAGGCTGGGCCTCGAAGACACAAAAATAAATAAGATAATCCCTTCCTTCAAGAAGCTCAAGGATTCATAGGAAGATAAGGAATGACAGCAAAGGTTTAGAGTCATTGAGGGATGTTGGAGATGGGGCTGACATGAACACGTGGCATGCCATGAGGGCACCGAGGAGGGGTCCTCACATTCAGCGGGGATGGGTGAGTTGGGAAGAAGGCAGGCTTCCTAGCGAGGGTTTGGTCCAACTGAGTTCTGAAGGACGAAAAGGAGTTGGGCAGGTGAGGAGAGGCCCTGGACATTACAGGGAGAAGGGAAGCCACCTGGGGCCCTCGCGGAATTGTTAGGACTTTCGTGTAACTGCGATGAAGGGAACCAGAAGAGCCGGCAGGAGATAGGACCAGCCCGTGGCCATGGTGAGGGTGGTTACAGATAATCAGTTCAAAGAGCTTGGTTTTTATCCGGCAGACAGTGGACCAGGTTTTACGCAAGGCAGTAAGAGGGATCGGATTCATGCATTTTCAGGATTACTCTGCTGCATTGTGGAGGATGGATTAGAGCAGGTGGCTAGAAGCAGCGCGACCAGAGAGGACTTGGGGCAGGAATCCAGCTGAGAGATGCAGAGCCTGGGACCAGGTGGGGACCAGAAGGAGGGCCAATTGGAGAGGTATTTGGGGGTAGAATGGCCAGGACTTGCTTTCCATTCGATATTTGAACATTCAGTCTCGAAGAAATGGCACTTGTTTCTTCAGCCTAGATGGATCTTTTCTTGGCTCCTTACAAGAGGGTTCCTTCCCATTCTTTAGGGTAAACCACCTTCCAGGGAGTTCTGCCTGACTACCCCATTCAAAGGACACCCTCTGCTCTCCCATCGCTCTGTTTATTTACCTTCTAAGAAATGTATTGTTTGTTTATTTACTTGTTTACCGTGTAAGCACATGGCTCTGGATTCTAAGCCTAACACGGCCTCTTATTAGAGGGCCTTGACGAATTACTCATCTTTATGTGTCTTAGTTTCTTCATTTGTAAAGTGGAAATATAATACCTACTTCATAGAACTGTCATCTGGCTAAAATGGGTTAATACGTCGTAAGTGCCTAGAACAGTGATTGGCAAACTCATTAGTCAACAGAGCGGCAAACCACAGCTCGAGAGCCGCATGTGGCTCAATGGCCGCAGTTTGCAGACCACTGGCCTAGAACAACTCCTGGCACATAGTAAGTATGTATGTGTTATTTATTACATACATTATTTTATTGTCGTTTTTCTTCAATACTGTGTCCTCAGCTTCTTCCTAGCACCATGCTTGGCACATAGGCATTTTAAAATACTTGTTGAATGGATTGTGACTAAATGACAGTAGGAACCTCCCCACCTTAACCAGCAGATGGCGCATGTACGCAAAGAAAAGTTAAAACTGGTTCGGCTTCTACACCACTCGGCCAACAGATGTCGCTGCGGCTCCCTGGCGGTGAGGAACCTGGGCTGAGCCAGTGGTGCAAGTGCATCAGACAGGACTCTGTTCAAGTATTCCAAATGGAGGAGCCAGAAAGCTATCATTGTATTAAAAACTCAAAGTCAAGAAAACTAAGGATAAGTTATGTTTTGCATGATTACATATTCTAAAGCTGCATTTTCTTTCTGTTTTCTCACTCGGTTGAGCGGCAGCAACAAGGAGCTGGCCATGCAGGCATCTGATGTAACTGACATGGGGGAGATGGTGGGCATCAAAAGGAATGAGCATCTGATATGCAGCAGAGGGAGGCCACAGGCCCTGCGTGATGCCTCTCTCCTGTGCTGTGGACTTCTGTGGGGCAGGGACAGTGCTCACAAATCTTGTCTGTGAGCCAGGACTGGGGACATGAAAGGGAGGGAACTGGGCCCCTGGGAGGAGCGTCTGGTCTGGTGTGGACAATGGGCCAGAAAACCAATCAGGACGAATAGAGGGTGGGTTGGGAGTACAGTGGCAGGAACAAGAGCGGAAAAGAAAGGGATAGAAAGTCAGAAACATCAATGAGAGAGAGACATCAGCTGCCTCTTGCACACCCGCTACTGGGGATGTGCCTGCAACCAAGGTACATGCCTTTGATCGGAATCAAACCTAGGACCCTTCAGTCCACAGACCAACAGTCTATCCACTGAGCCAAACCAGTTTTGGCCTAGCTTATTCTTGTCCCCATGCAATTATTAATAGTGATCCCTCCCATCCTCCAAGGTTTCCTAATATGGATGGTCATCTTAGTTAGGGACCCCTGGTGAGCTCCCATCATCACAGTGACCCCATCTTTACTGAGGGCAGGAGCAGGCTCTGGTCCACCTCGGCCGCTACTCAGTGAGACAAGAGGCTTAGGAAGAATGAATCTTATGCCTGGGACCTCAGAGATTGGGGGTGCAGAACAAACCCTTTTCTCCTCTCGGGGAGAGTGGAGATGCCCTTCCATGAAGAAGGGACCCCAGCAGGTTTCTGCCTGCAGGAGGCTGGCACAGGTTTCTGAGGCCTGCTGGTAGCTGGCAATGGAGGCTGAGGAGCCCTCCCCACCCCTTCCTGGTTTGCTTCCTTTTTCCATCTCCAGGTCACCACAGTCCTGGGTCTGGCAGCAGGGGGCAATGCCCACAGGGGTGCAGACACAGAGTGAGGAGGTGGGGCGGCCCTGGGTCAGACAGGCCCAGAGCAAGGCAGGGGTGCCCCCAGGGAGCATCCCGGGCTCTGGCTCTGCTTTGCTCCTGATGTCCTGGGTCACCTGGAGGAGGGCTGCCGGGCTCTCTGGGCCTCAGTTTCCCCACCAGTACAATGACAGGTTAGGTGAGGTCGTCTGCGTGGTACTGGCCAGCCCTGAGTAAATTGCATCACTGAGAGAAAAAGGTGGGGCAGTGAGGGAGGGGGAGGGGTGGAGGAGGGGATTCTGAAGGAGCCAAGTGCATTACCCCAGGAATCTTAACTGCCCCCGTCACTTCTCCCAGTCCGGAAAAGGCCATGCCCATAAACTAGGGCCATGAATCTGCCAGGCAGAGACATAATGAAGAAAGAGATGGACTCCAGTGAGAGCAGGCAGTGCCTCTGGAGGTCACAAGCCCAGGCCCAGCTGGACAGAGGGAACATGGAGCCAGAGACGGGCAGGGATGTCCACAGTCAGTGTTGGACTGGCCCAGGATGGCAGAAGCCAGCTCTGCGCGTTCACTGCTGAATCCCCAGCACCCAGCGCACAGTAAGATCTCAAGAGATGTTTCTGATTAAGACCAAGGGACAGGTTTCTGACTGAATCCCCATCCTCTGGACTCCAGCTGGGTCCTCGCTGGTTCCCACCCCAGACCTAAGGGGCACGGAGAGGAATGGGGTCACGGAAATAAACTCCTCAAGGAGATGGCTCCCTTTGTTTTTGAAAGGAAATTTCACATTGTTTACAGGGTCACAGAACTCTGGGGCGTCTGACATGTTCCTCACAGTGCCTAGCTGAGTTATGTCTGCCACATTTCTGACAGCTACACACCTTTTCTCTCCCTCTCCTGCTCTCTACCGTACCCGCTCTCTCAGGGGACATCCTGGACAGAATTTCCCCCCGCAGTCTCCTGCCCACCTCAGATAGCCAGCAGCATTCCCAGCAGGTGATTAGAGGGAAAGGCTGGTCATTCAGTGGGGGCCCTGGCACTGATGAGAGAGGGTCTGAAACAGATGGGTGGCATCAAGGTGCCAGGGCAGATCGCTCCATCTCACCTTTCCCTATAAGGTATCTTCTGGGCTCCTTATCCCCTTACCCGTCTGCCTCCTGTAGGCACTGCTTAGTTCTGTTTCCTCTCGTTGCTCCCCATGCCCAGCATGAGGTCTGCCACAAAAAGAAAGGGCAGAAGGAACCACTAAGGGGCACCAGGTCGGTCTCCTGTTCCACATGTCGCTCGACTCCACTTTCTTGCCTTTTTGGAAGGTGGAGGTCCCTCTACTACTGCCCAGTGGAGAGTGTGGGGGACACAGAGCCCTCTTACCCACATACATCCTCCCAGCCATGAATGGTCTCCCAATTCTCAAAGGGACAAATTCTTCCTGCATGCAGGCCTTTGCACAAGCTGACAACGTCTGATTGTCCTCTGTTCTGTAAACTCCTACTCATCCTTTTACACCCCATTCAATTGAGGTTTCCTAGAAGATGTCTCCCTGGGTGGAGTCAGCAGTTGTTGCTCTGAGCTTTCAGTGTCCTGGGACTTGTTTTCTCTAAACCTTGATTAACTATGACTCCTCCCCGGGGTCGTTAGCTTGTCTGGACTGGGAGAGGCTGAGTGCATGGCTGGGTTTGCAGAGGAGGCAGGGCTGGGGCTCCTGGGGACCTGTTGGTAGTCTCATAAGACCAAAGGCCACTAACGGACTGCAAGAAGGGTGGCAGCCTAGAGATAGCCTTTAATGGGCACTAAGGTTAAATATCAACTGGCACGCAATCAGTTAAGTTTTGACAACTATTGATTTGATACTCAGCTTGGCAGCAGCTCTCATGTGAAACTCTCCAAGATTCTTGCTGACAACGAACCCACAGCGAATAGCATGCTTTGTTTGCCAGGACTTATTGCAGATTTAGGCTACGTTACCAGAGGGCACATCTTTGGAACTGGGGAGGTGACCTGTTAAAGACAGTTCTTGAACCCTGTTAGAGACACCACCACTTCTTTGTCCTGGAGGATTGGCAGCGCATCCTTTGAAGGTCATTGACAGAAGGGAATGCTTCAAGGGAATTTAATCCCTTCTCATGCAGAATTACCGGAATTGTGGATTTGCTGGGAGGAGATAAGATGTCACGCACCGAATCTGTAAAGAGTTAATCTAGGGTGAGCTTCGCTCCTGTCCCCAGGCAAAGCTGCAAATGGGCTGTGGGGAAGTCCCAGGCAGATTCCTCTGGCAAGGAAAGGGATGAAAGGGACGTTCCCAGGAAGAGAGAGAGTGAGCACCTTATGAAGAGAGGGTGTTCCTTGGTGAGATGGCTCCTACCTGGGGTCCTTTTCAAGGTTTAGAAGGCACCATTTCTAGGATGATGTGGCCCTAAAATTCTGAAATGCCAGCATGCTGGACTTCTACCATGTGGTTGTAGGCCTCTGAGATCCTAAATGTGAAATAACCTAGCATGGGCACCATGAGGCAGGAGTTAAGCCTCCTGGCCTGACCCTACTGCCCAGAACCCACCTGCCTCCTTGCTCCTAATATCTCAGGGGGTCATTTCATCCATTCCCCACCTCCAGGCTGCTTCTCCTCTCGGTCTCTAGCATACCCAACGAGCAGTTCTTAGCCCTTTAGCCAGGAGATTGTAGTGTGACAAGGGATATAAGGGGGAACCAGGTAATTCGTCAAGAGGGGATGATGCCAAAGCAGCAAATAATGATCCATCCTCTTTCCTGTCTGAATTAACTGCCTTACTTCTCTGTGGCTGCATTTCCTCCTCTCTGTGGTAGCCTCATCTGATGCCAGCATTTGTCAGTCCAACTCTATCTCCCCCACAACCCGCACCCCAGCGCTGTGATGAGGAATGAAAGGGGAAGAGGATGTAGAGAAGCATAGGGTCCTATCCTGGCTGTCTATAGCCCCATCTCAGAGGATAAAACAGATTGGTTTGGAAAGCAGTGCCATCCCATGGGAAGTCTAGGTGCCTAGCTTCCATCCTGCTATGTGTAGTCAGATCCCATTTCTTTTCCCACAGCCCGGAAGAAGAAACCAGAGGTCACTGCACCTTAGGGAGGTCCAAAATGCCCTCCAAGTGTCCCTCCCAACCCCCTTCAAGTGCCCCAAGGTCAGCCCGAATGATATGGCACCACTTACAAGAGCAGAGTATCGGAGGTTATTGCAGACTTTATAGAAAACTGCCCAAAGGATTTCCAGACTTCTTGGGTAGGGGTGGGAAGGCAGGCCTCAAGCCAGTATGCCAAAGGAGCGTGACTTCCTGTGTGCGGAAGCAGCACAGGCCAGCCATTCTGCCTGACCAAGGGGTGGGAGTCAGGGAGAGGCAGCCCCTCCCCACTCACCGATTGTGCTTTGGGATCATGCAGAAGGCAGGGCGCCAAGGCTCTGACCCTGAACAGAAGGGCTTGTGCCTGAGAGGGAAGGTGAGACCTCCCTTCCTCCTCCAGAAGGGATGGGGATGTTGCATGGCAGCAAGGGATCCTTAGTGGAGAAGAGCCAGATGGATGGGAAAGAGCATATGGGCAGCAGCTCCCAGCCCTTCAGAGTCCCTTTCCTGACCCCGTCTCTGAGGCCACGGTGTGACCCTGGCTCTGAGGCCTGACTTCACAGCCCCAGGACCCTCCTTTCTCTATGGGGATCTGCTAGCATGGTTGGGGCACCTGCACCTGTCTTCAATGCTGGAGAGCTCATTTTAGGATGTGTCCAGTGGGCACGTTCCAGGGATGGATTCCTCACTGGACCCTGGCCTAGTGAGTGACAGGAGTTGTTACTGAGTGCAAGCTATGGGTGTGTGTGTGTGGGGGGGGGACTGAGAGTCTAAGACTTGGGCAGGGGGATGAAACTCAGATCAGGTTAAAGAGCTGAGAGTTTGAGATGGGGTCAAGCATTGAATCCTGGGGGATCAGAGCTCTGGTGGGAGAGGTGAGAGATAAGCTCCACACTAAGGCTATATGAGCGTGTGCCCCTCCCTGGGATGGAAGAGACCAACAGAGCTGAGCCCCAAGCCCCAAGGAATGGAGGCCTGAGCCAGAGCTGAGGTGGTGGGTGGTATGAAATACAGCCTCTGATTCGGGGAGGGTGCCCAACCCTTAGAGCCTGAAGGTGTGGGTCTCTATGCAGGATGGAGGGTTCAGAGCTCTGGTATGAGAAAAAAGGCTCAGAGTCCACCAAAGCCTCTTCGTGGGAGTGCTCTGCTTCTGAGACCAGAATAGGATGCCAGGGCCCCGGCCCCGGGAAGGAAACTGAGGGCTCCAAGCTGGAGATGGGGGTCCTTGAAGTCTAGGATGATGTTTCCCACTGAAAGGTCAGGGCTCAAAGATGAGGGTGGTGGAAGCAATCTCGGGGCTTTGGGGTTTTAGGAAAAGGTGTCTGGGTAAGTCTTAAAACGGGAAGGGAGGTGGATGCCTCTGGAGCCTAGAATGAATGGGTCGGGCTTCTGGAGTCAGAAGGGCTATCTCTAGGCCTTTGTTGGTAAGAGCTCTCAGAGGCTGGGAAGAGGGGTGCAGTTTGGGGTTTCCATGTGTGTGGGGGAGGTAAGGGGGTGGTGATGCCAGAATCCAAAGGTTTCAGGCAGGTCAGGTCCAGGTCTCAAAAGCCTCAAGCTCGCGAGTGTGTCATACCCACTCCTTCAGGCCAGGTAGCCCCAGTAAAGTCATCAGTTGGCAGGGGCACCCCCAGCAAGTGAAGCTCAGAGGCCCGAGCTCGGGGAAGTGGCTCGGGAGCCGGCGGGGGCGGCTGGGGCGGGTACGCGGCGCGGGTCTGCGTCCTGTTCGTAGCGGTAGTGGTAGCCCTCCATCTGGTCCCGGCAGGCCTCGCGCAAGTTGCGCATCCAGCGCAGGATGCCCCGGCGGTTTAGGTAGAGCACCATTAAGAAGATGAGGCCGATGAGCGCCAGCACCAGCCCGAAGAAGACATAGGAGGCCTCCAGCTCCGGGCCGGTGAGTTCTACATCTCCGGCGTCGCGGTCAGAGCAGCGCAGCCGCGCCTCGTCCAGGTCCAGGAAAGGCCGGTCTTGCAGCTGCCTTGGGAAGGCGCATCGCAGGCGCCGCGCGTCGGGGACGCGCTCCGTGGCGTTTCGCAGCCAGGCCAGCAGGGGGCGCGCGGCGCAGCCGCAGCGCAGGGGGTTGTCGGCCAGCAGCAGGCGCGGCGCGGGCAGGCCGCCATCGCGCTCCAGAGCGCGCAGGTCGTCGGGGCCCAGGCCGGACAGCGCATTGAGGCGCGCGTCCAGTTGCTCGAGGCGCGGCCGGAGCAGCGCGGCGGGCGGCAGACGGCTCAACGCGTTGCCCGCCAGGCCCAGGAGGCGCAGCTCGTCCAGCGGGGCGAGTGCGGCGTTCAGCGCGGCCAGCAGCGTGGGGCCGCCCCGCACCAACGCGTGGTTGAGCTGCAGCGAGCTTAGCGCCCGCAGTCCGCGGAAAGCGCCGGCGCCCAGGGCGCGCAGCGGGTTGTGGCTCAGGTCGAGCGCCGCCAGACTGGGCAGCCCGTCGAAGGCGCCGTCCTCCACCACCTCGATGTTGTTGTGCGTGAGGCGCAGCGCTGTCAGGAACGGTAGGCGCACGCCGCCCACCGCCCCCTCCTCGCCATCCGCGTCCTCGCCGGCGAAGGCGGCCGCGCGCAGCACCGTCAGGTTGGCGCCCACGATGGTGAGGTTGCGCGCGTCGGGCGGCACGTCCCGAGGAGGCTGCCGGAGCTCTGCGCCCGACGCGCAGCGCAACAGCAGCTTGGGGCTGCCGAAGCAGTAGCACTGGAAGGGGCAGGGCGCGGCGGGCTGGCTTAGCGCCGCCGCCACGAGCAGCAGCCCGGGTAGCAGCGGCCCCCTTGGCTCCGGCTGTCCCGAGCGCGGGGCCATCGCGGCTGCCCCCGCATCCAGCGCCTGGGCCACCGCGCTCACCAGTGAGTTCTGAGCGCTTTGGGGGCGGGTAAGGGGCGGGTGGGGTAAGTCCTTGACCTGGAGAGGCTGGCAGTCGCGGGTGTTCCGTCCGATGGCTCTAAAATCCGAGGAACCTTCACTTTCCGGGCTGGGATGAGAGGGGTCAGGCGGGGAGCGGAGCCCCCCCACCTTCCCCCGGTGCCCTACTCGCCCTGCGCGCTGGCCTCCGGCTTCCGCGGCCGTTCCGGCTCGGAGCCGAGTGGGCAGGGTTTGCCTCCCCCCTCCCCGCCTCCCGTCCTCCTCCTCCGCCCCCAGCAGAGTCTCCGCGCCCTGCTCGCAAAGAGGCGGGGTGGGAGGCTCCCTCCCGAGAATCTGGGCTTTTGACTGCTGTGCTTTCTCGTCCCCCCTCTCGGATTCCGGATCTGCTGAGAAGTTTGGCTCTCCCAGGTCTCACTTGCAGCCTCCTTGTCTACCTTACTTCCCATGTTTAAACTGGATCTTTCCTCCCCTCTCCAGCACGTGCGGGGCTGGGCTGGACCTAGAAGAGCAGGCAGGTGGATCAGACCTGGGATCGAGAATTGGGTGGCAGGACTTCAGCATCCTCCCTAGCAGCGCAGGAAGGGATGAAGGATGGGCTGGAGAAAGTTACTCTTCCTAATCTAGGAGAAGGCTGTGCCCCAAAAGACCTGGAAATCCCCAGCCTCTGGCTCCCTCCCCTGGGATCCTGGTTACATTAGGCCTGGCTGGGTCACACCACCACTGAAAGTCCCTGGGACTTGCGTTTTCTGGACCCCATCACATCCCATCTCTGAAAGTCAGCAGCACCCCCTTAGCTCCTCCTCGGCCCCCAACTCACTGGCTGTTGTGCCTGGAGTTTCTTTCATCTGGTTTCCTCCACCAAGCTGGACTTCTCGGCAAAGCACTGTCCCAGGCTTTGGGATCAGAGGGTGTGGTGATTCAGCTCTTCGCTGTCCCCTCCCTGCTGTGGCATCCAGGTGGGCACCCACTAAACTGTTCCACTGGGTATCAGGACCCTGGGGGTGCTGGACACTGTGAACTGCCTCCAGGATACACCTTCTGTGAATGATGAATGTGTGGGAGGTGGGAGGCTCCAGCGGTTGGGAGAACAGGAGCAGATTTTGCAGCATGGAATGGGGGAGGGGGTAGTTCAGAGGGGGCCATGGTTGAGCTGTTGATGGGTTTGTTTTGTTCTGGGAATTTTTAAATTTTATTTTTTTGGTAGGACTGGGCTGCTCCAGACCTGATTTAAAGAAACAGGCTTCTGAGAAGGGAGCACTCCTGGCCTTGGCATGAATTATTTAGGCTGGAGAGGCTGACACTTGATCCTGCAGGCCATTCTGGTATCAGCAGAGCTGGTTGGGGTAGAGGCTTCCCCCACCTAAGAATCAGGCAGTCTCTTTCTCCTGAATCAGGGACGGTGGTTGGGTTGGCTCCTGCCCTGAGGTTATATTTAACAGATCAATACCACTCAAGGAAAAGAGGCAGACCCTGCCGTGGCTGGAGTCTCCAGCACGAACCACTGTTAAGAACCAGGGCTGTTGATGCTGGGAGGAGTGGGAGAGCTGGATCTTCCCTCCCTCTTCCCTCTCCCAGATATTGGCCCATGAGAACAATAACTTGCACAGGCATGATTGGATATGTCTGTACATATGTACATGTGAAGTTGTCCACATGTGAGTATACACAAACTCATGCTCACTTTAGTGTGCATAAGATTTGTATAAACATGTACAGGACTCCAGGCCAGCTCAGATGTGCCTCTCATGCAAGTACATGAGGGCTTATTCATATATGTGCACACATGAACATAGACTTGCGTGCATCCTGGTATATGTCCATGTATTCCAAAGCATATTCATACTTGAACATTCATGCTTCTGGGCCCTTGCAGGTTCCTGGGTGTGTTTTGGGAGGGGCAAGTTTACAGACCCATGCTTGCAAGCATGTGCATCCAGAGATTGGCCAACACACTCCCAGCCCAGTCCTGCCCTCCACCATGCCTTTGGTCTGTGGAGGTAGCCAGCTGTGGTGTCTTTTCTCATATGAGCACAAGTGCTCAGATAGCTGCCCTTGGGGCGGGACCCTGAGCTCTTGTACTCTCCTCAGTCCTGGCTCATGGCAGCTCCAAGCTCCAACTCTGTCATCTCCCCCAGAGGGAGGCACTGGCTTTTCTTCACTATTGTGTTTCTACTACAAGGACTAGCACAAGACCGCAGTGTACAGTAAGTGTTTGTAGATGAGTGAGTGAGTGAATGAATGAATGAATGAAATAGTCTTCTGCCTGTCCTGCTGCTTAGAGCCCCTTTTGCTTCCAGCCTCTAAGCAACTGCCAAGGTAAAAGCCCCTTCCCTAGATCCCCATGGTGATTGGTTCCTGGTTGGCTGATGTTCCCCATCCCTCCACCCCCCTGAAAGGGCCACAGGGCAGTAGGCAGCCTTGATTGGTGGGTGCTAAACACCTCAACTGGGGAAAGAAAACCCGAAGAGAACCAAGAACCATTAGGTACCAGAGCACAAGGCAATGATTGTGTTTTATAAATGGGGAAACTGAGTCCAGAGGGCCAGGGACTTGCCCCAAGGCCAGTGGTTGTCAGGGCTTTGCCTGGAGACCTGGCCCCAGCTCCTTGCCCAGGGCTCTGTCCAAGGTATTGGCTGCATCTGAGAGGGTCCAGTGCCACAGGGAAATCTCCTCCTGACCCCAGGAAGCTGAGGCCAGGAACAGATGCTGGGTGGGGTGGGGGCAGGGGAGTTGTCTGGTGTGACCTTGGAGCTCTCTCTACCTCTGGGCTGTCGGCGTCTACTTCTGGAAAGTAGGTGGGCTTCTGAATTCGTAGCCTTTCTAGTTCTCTCAAAGCTATTGCGATAAAGGGAGTGGAAAGTGCTTTGAAACAAAAGCCATATCACCCAGGGTGTGGGGGCCTAGCACCCACTCTGCCACACTTTCACTCTATGGCTCTAGACGCGGCATTGCCTCTTTCTGAGACTAATTAGCTACCATGTCATTTGCCTTGGTCCATTTTTCTCCCTTCCCAACACACCAAATTCATGGTAGATAATAAAAGGAGTGAATTGCCTCTATCTGCGCCTCCCACCCCCCTTTGTGCATGTGTCCCCTTCTCTGTCATGGTTCCCCCTGGAGCCAAGTCTGTGAGCCACTTGGAGCCAAGTCTGTTCTCGGGAGGAAGAGCCCTGTCCATCTTTGGGCTCACAGTAGTGTTCAGCATATCGTATGTATTCAGTAAGTGTGTGTCCAACTGCATTTGAGGCTGTGTGTTTATTCCAGTCCTGGGAGTATCTTTGCCCACACTGTTTGCCCAACCTGGAGTGCTCGCTCCCCTTCACTCTGTTTCTCCAGTCCAGTCCACTGAACTGCAGGGCTCACCTTGAGGTCTGCCCCTCCAGGAAGCCTTCATGGCTTTCTTCTCTCCTTTGAATTTCACTTAATAGCCAGAGGGCTAGAGCTCTCCTGAACCTCCTAATTGTCAGCAACTGGGGCTCAGGACTGGTCTGATTCACTGTGTTGTCAGCACATAGCTTGGAGATCAGCATGGAGAAGGCAATGGGGAACATTCTTGAATGAAATAATGATTTAAAAATCTCTGGCTTAATCATTCTGTGAGGCAGGCTAGGTGAGGATCCCCCATCTGCCCTCCACACCAGGAGACACCAGCCCAGAAAGGTTAAGTGCTTTTCCCCAAGGTTGCACAGCTGCGTGGACGAGAGTCTGACAGGAACTTGGGCTTCCTGATCCTCTGCTTTGCTGCAGCTCTCCCTCTCCTAGGCTTTCTTTGGGGAGTGTGACTGGGTCAGATCCCAGGGGAGCCTGTGGACAAAGAACTCTGGCCCCACCCAAGCAGAGTTATAGTCTGCCCTGTGCTGGGATGAGAATCCCCCATGTCACAGCCACTCTAGATCCCAGTTCTTGGATTTATTATCCCACTAAGCCCCCAAACCCCTCTTTTGAGTCTCGCTCCCCTATTCTAGCTCCTCCATTGGGGTCCTATTCACCCATAAAGACCCTGCCCTCTGTAAACTCCACTTCCTTGGTAGGAAGCCTAGAGAGGTTTGGCAATTTCCCTGCGGTTACCCAGCAGGTAGCCCTTCCCCATCACCTCCTGCTCCATTTTGTCCATTAGAGGGGTCTGTGGCAAGTCCACCTTCCCAGATCTAAGTTTCCTTATCTGCAGAGAAGGGGTGAGTGTGTGTGTGTGTGTGTGTGTGTGTGTGTGTGTGTGAGTGTGAGAGAGAGAGAGAGAGAGAGAGAGAGAGAGAGAGAGAGAGAGAGAGAGAGAGGCGGGGGGCGGGCCTGGAAGGCTTTTGAACCCTGTGCCCTTCGTCCTTTTTAGAGATGAGGATCATGGAGGAAAAAGTAACACCATGATTTGCCTGAGTGCCCCCACCTCTCAATGTGTGATCTTGAAGTTTCCACCCCAACTAGAATGGTGGTAGGATGGTCTGGGGGGTTTGGTTCTCTTAAGTCTGATGCTGTAGCAGCTTATAGGGCCGCTTATCCCGATGTCCTCCCTTTCCCTCTGCTCTTCCTTCCACTGAGGCAAGTGGAAGAGCAGCTGGCAGGGCTGACATGATGGAGCTCAGTCATTAGGTCACAGCTGGGGAGGCCCCAGGTTCTCTCCTCTTGTGTAGCCTCTGCACTGGCAGGTGGGGAAAACTCCACCATAGGCTCTGCTGTGCCCCTTTCTCACTCCTCCTTCCCCCACAGCTGTGAGACACGGGGAAATCCATAGGCCCAAGATTCATTTTCTCCACTGAGTCAGCAGAGGCCACACTGCTTGTGAGGCGCAGCCAACGGGCTATTAAATAACTCTCTGATATTTTATACCCTCCTCCGCTTTGTGGCCTGGGCCTCTGAGGAAAGGCTAGAGTAAATGAGCTGGTGAGTCCTCTGAAAGTCGTAAGTGCTCCTGCCCCCACGTCAGCCCACCCTTACACCACCCCCAGACTCTAGGCCAGGGCGGGAAACCTTATTCCTCACTACCTTTTCACAGTGTTTTACTGCAGAGATCGAAACTCCCAGTCTCCAAGTGGCGCCCAGGCTGGAGTTGTTGTCCCTGGTTTGGCATTGGAAACAGAAGTTTAGAAAAGGGAGGTGACTCCCTCTGGCTTTTGTTCTTGGTCTGCCGCAGGCTGGCTGGCTGCACGGCTGTGAGCAGGTCCCTGTCTCTGGACATCTGTTTCCTCACTGGTGTTTCGGGCTGGCCACCGTGTCCCTCTAGTTGTAAAATTTCATGAATCGCTGCTCTGGTCCGGATTTTTCATAGAGCTACTCTTTGCCTGCACACTCCTCTTCCTGGGGAAGCTAATGGGCAGAGAAGACTGAGGCTCAAGGCCAGGCAGGGGTTGGCCCCAGGATTCCAGGGTAGATTCAACTGGAGCAGGAGTGGGTGGGGGAAGGGGAAGGAGCAGAGTTGGACTCTTTCTCTCTTCTGCCTTCCTCTCCCCTCCTTCCTTTCTTTTGAAGGGAGAGGTCAGGACAGACCAAGGGCAATAACCTATTTAAATCTTAATTTTCTTAAAACTCAAGGTCTCAGAAGCAGTTTAAGAAGGTGGGAGCAAAACCCTCTTCTTAAACTGCACCGGGTCAGACTCCTGATAATGGAAGTTAGCGGGCCCAGTTCCCCGGCTTCACCTGTTCTGAGTCCCTCGGAAGACAGGATTGATATTTCGGTTGGTTAGATTGATATCTCTATTGATTATATGAGTACACTGGGAAGTTAAGAGCAATACTCGGGGTCATGCCAGATTAATGATGTACATTTTCTGATTTCCAAGTTGGTGCACATGCCACTGCTCTTCTCCAGGCAGGAAGTTGGGGGCTAAGGAATGGAAATGGGAGAGGCAGGTGAGTTCTTGTTAGCCCTGGGAGTGACCTCAGTGTGTTTGACTTCCCTTGCATCCTCTTGGGTCCTCAGATCCTCCTCAGCTGTACCAAGCCTTCTACTTCCAGAATTACAGAATCTTGGAATCCAAACATTGAATTCTAAGAACCACAGACTGGGAAAGCTGTAGAATCATGGTCTGTTTGAATCAGAACATAAGACTCTGATGGTGCTGGTAATATGAATGGTGATGAATGAAATACTTAGAGCCTGCAGTAGGTTGTTATAGGAATGTTCCCCAGTGAGTCCTGCCTATTTCCATAGTCTCACACTGTCCCTTTGCACACTGACTTTGGTTTGGCCATATGAATTCCTTTGGCTATTGAGACATCAGCCAGTGTGATGCAAGCAAAGGGCTAAAAACTACTTGTGAAATGGGGTCCCCTCTTCTTGCTCCCCTAAGAACTCCATGTGTAGAAACCCAAACAGGCCTCTCAGAGGAAGAGACCAGAAACGAGCCATCCCAGCTACAGCCCTCTAGACCCACCAGCTCCCAGATGATCTTCCAGCTGACTCCAGTGAGTGGCCCCAGATAAGGCAAGAACTACCCAGCTGACACAAGCCCAAAGTGCCGACTCAGAATTGTGAGCAAATAAAATAGTTGCTGTTGGAAGCCATTAAGTTCTGGGAGGAGGGAGGAAGTTGTTACACAGCAGTAGTAGATAACTGAGCCAGAGCCATAGAATTAGAATTGTAGGATCTTAGTCATAGATTCCATACAATCATAGTATCATAGATTCCTGGGATCAGAAACTGAAATTTAAAAGAAAATATTTTTATTGTTTTTTAGAGAGGAAAGGAGAGGGAGAGAAACATTGATGTGTGAGCGTTACGTTGGCTGCTTTCTGTGTGCCCCCAGCCCCCCTACCGGGGGTTGAGCCTCCAACTCAAGCATGTGCTCTCCCTGGGAATGGAACTGACAATCCTTCAGTGCTTGGGATGATGCCCAACCAAGTGAGCCACACCAGCCAGGGCCAGAAGCTGAAAATTTTGTTACATGTCTGAGGAATAGAAGGGGCCTGAGAACTTATTTCTTTAACTCCCTCCTGGGGCTTCTCTCCTTTAATTCACAGACCAATTGGCTCACTCATCCACTTCTAACCTGGAGCCCATCTGTCACCCACAGGGTCCCTTATTTTTCAGAGTTCTGTTTATTCTATCACACAGTCTTGTTCCACCTGTCAGCTGGTTTCTCAATCCCTTCTGCTTTAGGAAGCTTTCCTGTGTCGATCTGCTTGCTGTGGTCTTGGGATGTAAATGTAGACCTGGTGGAAATTTGTCTTGGTATTTATCCCAGTTCCTGGCACAGCGCCTGGTACAGAGTTGGGGGTTAATGAAAATATCTTGAGGAAAACAACCACCACCACCACAAAAAAACTCTCACTTTGTTCAGCACGCAGCTGAGTTCTAGGATCTATCCATGGTGCTGAATGTCTTTATCCTCCTGGCCACTGTCTCCTTCAGAATAGCTGCATTCCCATGTCCTAGAATTCAATCTCTATTTTTCTCCCTCTCTCTTTTCTCCCTCCCTCCATCTCCCCCTCTCCACCTCTTCCTATCCCTTCCTCCCTTTCTCTCTTCCCCTTCCTCTATATACCATGACGCCCTCCCCCATCTCCAGATTATTGGCCTGGACTATTTAAAAGCAAACTAATATGTGCTGTTGTATACTAATCAAGTTTAGGTTCAGCTCTCTGCATTAGAATGCCCCAAACAACAATCTATTAGGTGATATAGAAAAAGAAGTTCATTTTTTTCTCATAAAAAGTCCAGATGTAGCAGTCCAGAGTCTGAATGGTTTCTCCACAGTCACGAAAAACCATTCTGCCTTTCCTAGTGTGCAGTCCTCATTCTTTGGTGAAAAATGGCTGCCAGAGCACCAGCTATCACATCAGGTAGCAGATGGAGGCAAAGGATAAGAAAGGGTGCCCCTTCCCTTTATGGGTCATTCCTATAATTTCATTCACCACTTTCACTTACATAGCCACATGTGAGTAGTTTCAAAGGGCCTGGGAATATAGTTTATTAACCGGGAGTCAATGCATCCAGCAAAACGTTGTGGTCATTATTACTGAGGAAGAAGGAGAAATAGCTATTGAGAAGTAACTAGAAATCTCTGACATTAGTATCGGAACAGTGGTGTTGACGGTGACAGTTGCTGTGGTATAGTAGTTGTGGTGTTGATGGTCACAGTAATGGGAAAGACAGTGATGTTGGAAGAGGGGGTGATAATGGTAATGATGATGATGATGAAGCAGGAGGTTATGGTGAGGATGGGGGTGATAAAACTGATGGTCAGAATAAACTCTGGTCCAGGAACACAGACTTATTCAGGCATCAGCCTGGATCAGGAGAATTCTGGAAGACAGACCCATGTAAGTGGGTGTTTGGAGCCACAGGGGTGTGCTTTGTGGCACTGCTGCTCCTTTGCAGCTCACCAGCTATGAGCCTCTCATAATCTTGAATCCAAGTCACCCCCAGCAGAGCATAAATCAGGTTCTCTCTATTTAGGCTGGAAATAACTATGGAATAAAAACTTAGGGCCTTGGGGAGGTGGAGCAGGAAGAGCGATATTGAACTTCCTTTTATTGGACAATAAACACTGATGGAATTTGTTGTTACAGTCAAGGAAAGCTTGGCTGTGAAATACAGAGAAACACATGGACCCCATAGCCTCAGAAATAGAGACAAATGGTTACAAGGACACGCATGTAGAAAAAGTTACACAGAAAGAAGTTAGGAGACCCTCAGGCATTGACATGCTCAATCTCACAAGGAGACACCAGGCCAACCCAGGTTCTGTGGCTGAAGGTGACCAGAGGGGTGGGACTTGGGTAGGAAGGGGTGTGTCCTTCAGGATGTCTCCCCCAAGGGCCCAAGGACACACCTGGAAGCCATTAGCAGAGGAGCCAACAGGCGCTGGCTCCAGGTGAGAAGGCGTGCTGAGAACATGTGGCAGCCTCCTGCCTGCTGGAGTGGGGTTGGAGGACACCTTGGCCTGAGAAGTTCCAGCATCACTTCCCCAGCACCCACAAGAATGCAGAAATAACCACAGCACAGGCACTGGTGCTCAAGATGGTGAGTCCACCTCCAGTTCACTTCCTGAATTTTTAACACCAGATTTCCCAACTTGACTTTTTAAAAATATATATTTTTATTGATTTCAGAAAGGAAGTGGGAGTTAGAAATATCAATGATGAGAGAGAATCACTCATTGATCGGCTGCTTCCTGCACAGCCCATACTGGGAATGTAGCCTACAACCCAGGCATGTACCCTGACTGGGAATCAAACCATAGGTTGACGCTCAATCACTGAGACATGCGGGCGGGACTCCTGACTTTTAAAAACATATATATTTTTGTTGATTTCAGAGAGGAAGGAAGAAGGAGAGAGAAACATTAATGATGAGAGAATCGTTGATCGGCTGCCTTCTGCGTGCCCCACACTGGGGACTGAGCCCATCGCCCAGGTGTGGGGCCTGAAGGGAAATGGAACTGTTCGTAGCCACTCCACTGCTGAGCCACACCGGCCAGGCCTGGCTTTTCCAGTGGCACTCCTTTTCCAGGAAGACTTCCCGAGGCCTCCTCTGTCCTCGTGCCCTTGTCTCTCTCTCAGCTTCTGCTCAGAGCTCCTGGACCACATCTTCCGGACCTGCCTGCCCTTTCAATTGATCTGCGCTTTTTTGTGCGAGGCAGCCACGCCTGGCTGCAGTGACAGTGGCCCTCCTCCTCTCTGCCCGGCTGGAGCAGCTTTGTTTGGCTGTGGCTTCAGTCTCTTAGAGATTGGAGATGTTTGGGTGCCACCCTGGGTCTCAGCTCCCTCTGCTGCTCATCTCTAGCTCTAGGACCCATGACTGACTCATATCCCACCACAGGAGCGGTGGAGCCCTGCTCTTTGCAGACAGACCATCTATTGCCACCAGCCTTGGCCTCAAGAACTGGAGGTTCCCTGACCCCGCAGAGCCTCCCTCTCTTTCCAGCCTCATGTTGGCCAGTCCCCGTGGGTCAGGAGCTAAGTCTCTAGATTTCCCCTCTGTATTTCCAAATGGTAGAGAAAGCATTCAGCCTCAGGTGGGGATGGGGTAGCTTCCCCACCCTAATGAAGGCGTGATATCCTTTCGGATCTCTAAGCTCATCACTCTCTGGAAGGCTTGGGTGGGCAGGAAGACCTTGAAGGCTGACCAGAATATTGGCTGTTCCACACACTCCTGGCTTAGGACAGGACAGACGGATGGACAGCAGCCTGGTCAGTCAAGAAGCAGTTTTCTGTTGGGACCACCCCAATCTCTGCCTCAGCAGCCCCCATGGCACACCCAAGATAAACGGTTCTCACCCCCTCCTTAGTGTAGGGCCTGACTAAAGCGGGGGCTTCGCCTTGGCCCTGCCAGTGTGTCTTCAGCCCTGCCCTGGGGAAGGGAAGAAGAAGCCATTTGGGAGTTCAGAAAAGGAAAGGCTAAAAAGGAGCCCACAATCAGCACTAATTAGCCACTAAGAAAGAAAATGAGGTCAGAGAACTGAGTCTACTTCTGAAAGAGAGCACCTGGCAAACAGACCGTGCTGGTCTGCACCCGTACACCACCCAGCAGGGGCTTGGCCCCACACAGGCCCAGTTGACCCTGACTTCTAGTCTCCCTGCTGGGAGAGGACTCTGCCTCCATCCATACCCCATTGTGACCCTCTCCGCTGGAAGAGGCAGCTGGCTATAGGGAAAGAGCGAGGGAGGGAAGGATGTGGAGGAAGGGGAGGCAGGCAGATTGGACTGAGCATCCACTGCATGCAGTGCACCGAGTTGAGAACTTTATTTAATTCTCACAGAGCCCTGGAACGGAGGTACTTTCGCTCCCATTTAAAATAAAGAAGTGGACACTCAGGTTAAGTAGTTGACCTGAGATCACACAGCTTAAAAGGGGCCGGGTGGAGAGTCCAGCTCAGGCTGTGTCTCTGCAGCCTGTGCTCTTGTTGCTATAAAATGAGTGCTTGGAGGGCAGAGCCCTGGCCTGAGTCATCTCTGTGCCCCCAGCACTCAGCCCTGGGGAAGGGACGGGCACGTGGCAAGTGCTGCGAGAAGCTGTTGAACTTAACGGGCAGGACAGGCTGAACCAGGGAAGGACATGATGAGACACAATGCAGGGGGCCCTGGAGGGAGCTTTCCTGAGGCCTCGGACCATCTGGAATGAGTGCATCCTGTGCCTGGCCATGGGGGAGGCAGGGGAGGAAGGAGTGTGCATTTCTTCTTCCCTCTTTGCCACTCCTTCTTCCCCCATCCCTGCCCAGATGGTTAAACTGCAGAGAAAACAGAATGAAGAACCTTTAGCCCTTGCTGGAGCCAAGCCACCTCACTTAGTCTGGGCAGGTCACCAGCAGTCCAGCTGGGCCAGGGCCAGGTGTGGGCCGGGTGGGGTTGGGGGCCCTGAGGAGGAGAGAATTAATACACCAGCCTCAGGGCAGGGCATGGTGCCCCTCCACACAGGCTGGAACTTCTGGCAGGGGCCAAGTGTTCCTAATAAAAGAGAGGCAGCAGGATGGGGAGGGGGAAGGGGACCCTTCTTTTGCCTTGCCCATGAGCACCCCAGTAGCAACCGGGGAGTAGTAGAGACACATTTTGAGTCCAGCAGACTTTCCACGGCAGCCAGTTACATCTTCACCCTGAAAGGTAGCAATTCTCTGTCCTGACTGTATGTAAAGATAAGGAAACTGAGGCACAGAGTGAGTAGGAGGACGGCTGGGATTCCAACCCTGGCTGGCTGGCTCCAGGCCTGCTCTTCATCATCACATTCTCCTGAGAGGAACAGCAAGAAGCTTGCCTGTCTGCACCCACCAGCAATTAGGGGCCCCTCCACGTTCTGAAAAATGCCAGTGGAGTGTGTCTGATTAGGCTCATCAGGGCCCAGCATGGGACACATGAGTTTTTAAGATGGATCACCATTATCCTTGGCTGAGGAATTGCGTGGGGTTTTCTAATTACAAATTATTCCTGCTGGATTTCATTATGCTCCCTCTTGTACTGGCTTTTTGTGTTCTCAGTAATCTTACAAAACTTTGAAAATCATAGCCAGCCAAGCTTATTTTCTCAGTCTTAAAATATGCAGCTAAGTTTTTACTAAGAAACGATGTTGTTATATTTTTAACAAGTGAATCTTTGACCCAAGATTACGGGAAGACAGCAGTTATTTGAATCACACCATTTCCCCATTTATGATGAACTAGAAAAGCAGGACGGAAATCTACCTTCCTATAGAGAACCTTCCTTCATTCAGAAAGCAAATTTCCTATGGGAGAGGGAGGTTCTCACGTACATGTTTTAAACTATTTTCAACCAACAGCCAACTGCTGTAGACTAGTAACCAGGTGAGGTTATTTCACTGAGGACTGAAAAAAAATTTTTTTTTCTTATTAAACAGCACTAACAAAAACAGCCAAAAAAGATTGACTTAAATCACATAAGCAAAGTGAAGAAGAAAGCATAGTGGGCCCAGGACCCAGCATAGGTTTACTTAAAGGAAGCCAGCCTAACCTTCCCTGTCTCCTCCTTTGGGAGAATGGAGTAATGGATTAGGTGTCTATCAGAGTCCTGAGAATCTTGACTTTGCAAAGACATTTGGAACATCTTCTGAAGTATTTTTATGGTGTGATCGGAGTGGGATCAAATAGTGATACTCTAGGGGAGTCCCTGGCTGCCTGGATGACCAGAGGAAGAGAATTGATTAGTGGATCAATATTAGCCTGGAGGGCAGACCAGACTTGCTCAGTCTGATGTATTTTTTGAAGTACTTGCTCAGATAAAACACATGTATCAAAATCTATAGGCAGGAGAGGGACTGTGACAGATGGCAGAACTGGGTTTCAAAATGATGTGGATTGATTTGGCCTCTAGGTTCAAGTTCATGGAGGTAAATGTCAAGTCCTTATCGGAGATCAAAGGTTGGGGTGAAGGAGAAAGGGAATTATTGAGCATAGACTGTATGCCATACCCTTTGCACAAGATAGCTTGCTTAGTTATGAAAACGCTTAGAATAGGATGTTGGTCTCATTTTATAGGAGAAGAAACTGAGGCCCTAAGATGCTCAGCATTTGCCCTAGGTCACAGCTGGTAAGAGGTGTACTGAGATCAAAATAGGCTGGTCAGACACGTAGGTGCACCTTCTCACCAAAAGTTCAGGAGGAAAGAGAACAGAGCTGAACAGTAGTTCATGTAAAAGGAAGACAAACATCTGATGTTAGTCCCAAATTCGGATGCTGAGACTTTTTTAATCCTCTCCTTTGGGACCACCCTTGAGCCAGGCTAAGGGTACAAAGATGAAAACTGAGCCTATGAGCAAGCTGAATCCTGGTCTTAGAGAGAAACGGACACAACAACCGAATCTGACAGTGCTGGGCATACTGAGCGTATGGGAGCCCACAGAAAACGAGGCCTCCTCCAGGAAGTCCCAGAGAATTGCACAGAGGAGGCAATGCCTGAGGCCTGAGGCCTGAGGGTGGCTGGCTTGTCTGGGAGCCCAGGAAAACATGGGATGAGGGTCCAGGTTTATTGTATCAGCCTGAGCACTTCATTTCTGGGCTCCAGTGTAAGGCCCAGGAAGGGTCTTAGCTGAAGGGATAGGGAGGCTGGCCAACTCTCCATCCCAGCCCCCAAGCCAGAAATGGAAGAAGGGAGTGGGAGGGGTGGGGGAGTTCTGGAAGGCATCCGGGAGCCGGAATCGGGGGCATGCTCTGGGAATGCTGGGAGGTTCTGGGGCACAGGCTCTAAGCTGCCAATCACTTTCCAACTCTGGCCGAATCCAGCAGCTGTTCCTGTTAGTGAGAAGGGCCAGAGACGTGTTCAGGGGCAGTGAACATGCAAAGAACAGATGTCCTGGGAATCATTTGGAAGAGACAAGGAGGGCTGCCCAAGTCCTTATGCCTTTGCAGGGACAGTGTGGTTAACGTGTAGGAAGATACCGGAGGTGGGGTCAAAGCTAGGCAGGTCAGAGTCAAGAGGTCAAGAGATGAAGGAGGAAATGCCACCAAATACAATTGGGCAGGCCATGCTGGGCCTTACAGGCTTTGTTCAAGATTTTAACCTTTATCCCAAGGCAGGAAGAAGCCACCTGAAGCTTTTAAGCAGAGAAGTGACAATTTTATTTGCATTTTGGAGAGCTCATTGTCACTGCATGATTGAAGGAGGCTGAATGCAAGAAGACAAATGAGGAGGTTCTTGGAGGGAGGAGCACAGGTGGAAGACGGCTGCTGCACTTGGGCTGGGTGGTGGTGGGGAGAAGTCAGGTTTGTCACTTGGGGCCTGGTGACAGGCTGTATATTGGGCGAGGAGGGATGGCTCTGGGGTGTCGGCTTATGGGTAATGAGATCATTCACTGATAGAGAAGACCAGGTACAGGGTGGGCAGAGTGTGAACTTGGCTATGGTCCTGGTGAGTTAGCGATGTCGAGATATCCAAGTGGACGCACTGAATGGGCGGTTGGATATTTAAGCCTGGAGTTCAGGAGCTGTGTCATAGCTAGAGATGCAGAGCTGGGAGTGAGGCTTGTGAGCAGGGGATTTACAGCTCAGGAGGGAGTAAAGAGGGTCCCTGTAGCCAGCATGTGTCCTCTGATTCCTGAGGCCAGGATTGGGCTGGGACTCTGTGGCCTCTGGAGAGATTGCTGGAGGCTGTGTTGACCTTAGCATAAGCCCCCCTCCCCCACAGGCCTCTCAACTCTGGAGCTGCCACCCAAGCGCAGAAGCCTTGCTAGAGTTTAGCAGAAGCTGCTGAGGTAGCTTTGGCTTGGGCTGCTAGGGCTGGCTGCATGCCCTGCCCAGCCTTCTCGACCTCGGCCTTGGCTTGGGCCCTCCTCCCTCACCAGCCACCTCTACTCTACCCTTCTGCATCCTTTACTGCAGCAGCTTGGCCACTGGAGGAGCCAAAGTGGACCTCTGCCTGGAGATCCTGAGAGCCTGGCAAGAAGAGGGTGTACCTGGAAGGAGGAGGAGAGGGAACACATCGGTGAAGGTTCTGGGAGGGGAGAGAGAAGAGGAGGGGCCGGGAAGGAGCCAAAAACAAACACACAAACACAAAACGCCCCCCCCCCTCCTGCTTTGGGCTACCTTCAAGATTATCTGGCTCCCTCACTTTGTCCAGAAAGAAACTGAGCAGTGGGATGGGTGTGGTGAGGTGGGTGCAATGGTGACTTGCCAGAGGATGCACCGGGCACCAGAAACCTTGTGCTTGGAAAGAGGAGGGAGGGGAGGGAGCAGAGGGCCCTGCAGGCCATGCTGGTGACTATCCCACCTGGAGGAATGAGAGGTGGGGGTCCTGGGTGTGTGCTCACCATAGAAGGTCCAGGAGTCAAGGTTGGCTGAGACTGATTTCTTCTTGTACAAACCAGCTCCCATTCTCTCCCCTACTTGTCTCCCCATCACACAAAGAGCTCCTGAAAAAAAGAGAGACTGCCTCTTCCATCTGATTGGGACGTTCCGAAGGCAGGAAATAGTCAGGACTCTTCCTGAGGTTGGAAGCCTGGCTCCTCCACCGTACTGGGGCCAGGCCAAGACCAAACCTCCATCCTGTTTATCCACAGCACTTGGGGTTGGAGCAGTGCAGAGAGGAGAGGGGACTGGGACAAAGAGATGCAGAAGGCACCTCAGAGTGCCTACACTTCACATGACTGAGCAGTCTTGCCCCATTCACAGAGGGAAAGGTGGAACCTGAAGCCTGGGAAAGGGATAAAACCAGCAGAGAGGAGGATTCCAACATAATTCTCAGTGTAGCTGGGCCCGGACACGTGCACATTGTTACCAGAGGTGGGCACACTGGGTTGTTCCAGCCTGGCTCAGAGTGTTCGGCTCTGGTGGCAACACAAACACTGCGAGCGACTGCCAGGCTGCCCAGAAAACCCAGAACTCCTTTGGCTTCCAAACCACTCGAGGACGTGACAAATTTAAAAGGACCCAAACACAGCAGCTAATATCACTTCTTTGTTAATACCATTTTTATGCTTGGTTTTAAAATACAATTGATTTTATTTTTTGAGTATGCTCTCCACAGAAATTTGGAAATATATAAGTTGAAAGGAAAATGTATCCATAATCCCACAATCCAGAGACTTTTAAAAAATTTGTTTTTCAGTTACAGTTTATAGTCAATATTATTTTGTGTTATTTTCAGGTATTCAGCATAGGGATTAAACAGTCATATGCTTTACAAAGTGTTCCCTGCAATATTTTCAGCATACATAGTTATTACAATATTATTCATTATATTTTTATGCTGTGCCTTCTTTTGCAACTGCCAATTTGTACTTCTTAATTCCTTCACCTTGTTCGCCCAGTGTTGCCCCATCCCACCGCAACCATCAATTTGTCTCTGTGTCAATGAGTCTGTTTCAGTTGTGTTTGTTAGTTTATTTGGTTCTTCAGATTCCACGTGCAAGTGAAATAATGTGCTGTTTATCTCTCTCTGACTGACTTATTTCACTTAGCTTAGTACCCTATAGGTTCATCAATACAGTCCCAAATCATCAGATTTCATCCTTTTTTTATGGATATTAACCCCTTGTCAGAAGAATCATTGATGAATACATTCTCTCATGTTGTATTTTCATTTTGTTGATGGTTTCCTTTGCTGGGTAAACACTTTTTAGATTGGTGTAATCCCATTTGGTTTTTTTTCTTTTGTTTATGATAGCAATATATCAGAAAAAATATTGTCAGAGATTTTACTGCCTATGTCTTTTTTCTAGGAGTTTTATGGGTTTGAGTCTTATATTTAAAATTTAACCTATTTTGAGTTTATTCTTGTGTATGGTGTAAGAAGGTGGCCTAGTTTCATTTATTTCATGTATCCAATTTTCCCAATGCTATTTATTGACTAGACCTGTGGTCAGCAAACTGCAGCTGGCGAGCCACATGTGGCTATTTGGCCCCTTGAATGTGGCTCTTCCACAAAATACCACAGCCTGGGCAAGTCTATTTTGAAGAAATGGCATTAGAAGAAGTTGAAGTTTAAAAAATTTGGCTCTCAAAAGAAATTTCAATCTTTGTACTGTTGATATTTGGCTCTGTCAACTAATGAGTTTGCCGACCACTGGACTAGACTATCTTTACCCTATTGTATGTTCTTACCTCCTTTGTCAAATATTAATTGACCATATAGACATGGGTTTATTTCTGGGTTTCAGAGACATTTTTGACAAGTTTTCTTCCAGTCTTTTTCCTGTGCATATCTATAATAATAAAAGCATAATATGCTAATTAGACTGGACAACCTAACAACCTTCCAGATGTCCTTCTGGACAAAGCTGTGGCAGTGGGGGCCGAGGCAGAGGCAGTTAGGGGTGGGCAGACAGGCAGGCAAGTGGTTAGTGGTGGGCATAAAGGCAGGCAAGTGGTTAGTGGTGGGCAGGCAGGCAGGCAGAGGTGGTTAGGGGTAATCAGGCAGGGCAGGCAGAGTGGTTAGGGGTAATCAAACAAGCAGGTGAGTGGTTAGGGGCAATGAGGCATGAAGGCAGAGTGATTAGGGGCAATCAGGCAGGCAGGCCAGTGGTTAGGAGCCAGTGGTCCCAGATTGTGAGAAGGATGTCCAACTGCCAGTTTAGGCTCAATACATCCTTGTGAGATTGGGCCTAAACCAGCAGACTGACATCCCCAGAGGGGCCCCAAATGCAAGAGGGTGCATGCCAGGCTGAGAGACACACACCCCCGTGCATGAATTTCATGCATCCAACCTCTAGTTTTCTTCATAATTGTGTAACGTTTAAAACTTTTACTTTATTTTTTTTCTTACGAATATAAAAGTTTTTAAAAATGAAAGTAAAACTTGGCTAGTGGTTCAGTGTTGACCTAAGAACCAGGAGGTCACAGTTGGTCATGGTTTGATTTCTGGTGAGAGCACGGGCCAAGCTGTGGGCTAGATCCCAAGTGTAGGTGGTGTAGGAGGCAGCCAATCAATGATTCTCTGTCGTCATTGATGTTTCTATCTCTCCTTCTCCCTCCTCTCTGAAATCAGTACAAAAATATATTTTAAAAAATAAAAGTAAAGAAGAACATTAAGGAGCAGGAAAAAATTATTCATAATGTCATATTTCATTAACCATTGTGCAAAGACATTGGGATATTTACTTCTAGGCATTTTCCTGTGCTCCACACTTTAAAAAAAATATTAGAACCATAAGTATAAGTGCTCTGTGTTTACGGTTTGGGAGTCAGCATAATGTATTCATAACAACAATCCTCCCTGCCCTCTCCCCTGTTCCCCCTAAACACCCACCTGTATTTGAATCCTGGCTTTATCACTCACTTTGGGAAAGTTATTCCACCTGGCTGTGCATGCAGCACTTCGTTTCTTAAGACTAATCTCTTGCTTTGTATTTTGAGTGAATCTCCCACTAGGTGAGTCCTTCTGGAAACTAGGACCCCATCTTCCACTTCTAAGCCAAAGGAAGCTAGATTCCCTTCCACTATCTCCCGCCCCAGCAATTTGGCCAGCTGTACCTGGCTCAGGACTTCGCTGTAATAATTAGTGAGACTGGGAGAAAGATTGGTTAGAGCTCATTTGTACTTAAGTCATGTAGCAGGGCAACATCTGGACATGCATGTGTGCCCTTCTAGAATGTTTAAAGGCTGTACTGGTGGAGGCGTTGGGACCAGCTGTTCCTGTGGTATGACCTTGGCTATGAATCCTGCTGCCCATTCATTTGGTTGTCCAGCTTTCTCATCCATTCTGAGTTTCCCAGTGGAACTGCCAAATTTTTTTTTCTGTTTTGCTTAGTCTGTGACAGTTTCTGTTGCTTGCAACCACAAAAGTTAGTTCTTAAATCTTTCAACTGTAGAATAAATTTCAGGCACTAGCTTTAATTCCCAGCCGAAGTTTTCATGCAGGTAAGTCCTGGATGTGTTAAAAGTGTTGTGCTTAATGCTGGCCTTTTGGACACAAAGCACAAGGCAACCCTAGATCGGTGTCTCATTGCTCAGTCCAGAGCCTGCTTAGAGAGAGGAGGTACTGAGAACTGCTGAAGGGAAGAATAAAGGAAGGGAGAGAGAAAGCAAGGGAGAGATTTACAAATGCCCACTTACTGCAGGCAGCTTATGTGTGCTCCACTTGAGTTTCTAAGGCTCTTTGGACTTCCATCTGCTGAATCCTCTGACTTGAGTACCCACAACTATTGCAACTCATCTTCCCTTCTCGCCCTTATGGGCTCCTGTGTTTCCCAGAAAATAGCATGACCCAAGTTAAGAGCCCTGGTGTCTCCCAAGACTCTTCTGGTTGACTTCTGAATGTTTCTCAATCCCTGCCTTGCCTCCCCACTACACCATCTCCGCCTGCCACTCTCTCTCATCTGTCCAACTTTGCAAATGGTGACCTCACTCGACACAGAACTTGTCTTCAGGAGGCCATTTGGGTGGCAGGAGCAGGCCCCTCACTTTTGATAAGCAATGTTCACTTTTGATAAGCAATGCGGCTTGCTTGGGATTCTCAATGTTTAGGCCAGGGCTATGGGCAGGCCCAATTAATAAGCAGAGCTCCAAAGACTCAAACCAGACCTGAAACCTACCTGAAGCCAAGCTGAGACTATCCATCTTGGCAGAGGGAGATATTTGTGTGCCCTTCTAGAATTCCCTGTGGGCAGGGCCTGAGTCTGGGTTCATCTCTCTTTCCCTCACTCCCCCGTCCCCAGTTCAAGCACAGAGCCTGGCCTGCTGTCAGTGTGCAGGAACTGTGGATTGATTAGGAACTCTGGGATCATTGCCCAAGGCCTTTCTTGGCGTGCATCAAAAGTGAGACCTGGTAGGGCTGGTGTAGCTCAGTGTTTGAGCATTGACCTATGAACCAGGAGGCTATGGTTCCTTTCACAGTCAGGGCACATGCCCCGGTGGCAGGCTTGATCTTATAAGGGGCAGGCCTGAGGCAGCCAGTCAATGATTCTCTCTCATCACTGATATTTCTATCTCTCCTTCTCTTCTGAAATCAAATATATATATGGCTATGTATACATATATATATGGATATGTATACATATATATGGAGATATATATATATATATATATATATATATATATATAGAGAGAGAGAGAGAGAGAGAGAGAGAGAGAGAGAGAGAGAGAGAGAGAGAGAGAAGAAAGAAAGAAAGAAAGAAAGAAAGAAAGAAGAAAGAAAGAAAGAAAAAAGAGACCAGGATCCAGCTACTTCTCCTGCCTCATATCCCCAATTCCTCCTGTGAGCTCTAGGCTCCATCCACACCAACCCATTCCCTGAATGAGTGCCAAGCTTTTGTACATTTTGTCTGCACCATGGGACATGCCGTTCCTTCCACCAAAAGCCTTCCATCTACCAGGTCAGCCCAATGAACTCCCACTAATCCATCCTTCCTTTAAGGCTCAATGAGTACAAGTGCTATCTCCCGTGGGAAGCCTTCTGGAAACTTGCGCAGGAGGCTCCCTCATTGTGCCCCTTTGGGCCCTGCCCATGCAGGCCTCTGTCATACCACTTGGCACAGAGAGTTGTGTGTATATATTCCTCCACTAGGCAACACTTCTGAGGGAAATGGATCTGTTTCGCTCTGTACCTCCAGTGCCTAGCCAGGGCCTGGAACAAAGAGAAAACCAGGATGTTTCTTCCCTACCCACCCGCGCTCCTTGGCAGTAGGAGACGCAGCTGGAAAGCTTTCAGGGACTTGAATGCCAGGCTAAGAAGAGATTTAATCAAATTTTAATTGTTAAATGACAGTGGCCAGACCCCTTCATTTGGGGAAAGAAGAGTGATTTTTTTATTTGGCTCTCTCCCACCCCAGAGATCAGGGGGTTAGTTCTCAGCAGGAAGATGGAAGAAGGGACTCTGCCTGGGGGCTCTGCTGCCCCCTCCTCTAGACACTGCTTCTGATTCACTCCCAAGTCCTGATGTCTCTCTCTCTCTTTCCAAAGGCTTGGGTTCTGGGATCCACCCCCCACTACTCAAGGGCCAAGTCCAAACCTCAATCCCCTGTTATGTAAGTGAATTATCTGCTGTTTCCAACCAGCGCCAGCCAGATCTCCTCCTAATTGATTTAATCTTCTCATACCAGAGAGCTGGGCGGGATTGGGGAGACAGAAGCCAACACATCAGTGATGTGGGCTCATTACTGACAGGGAATCTAGGTCATTGATTGGCTCTGATTTCCCCCTCCCAACCATTTGGGTCTCTGAAGGAACACTTTCAGCTCCTTCTCAGTCCTCAGACCCTAGTCCTATATGGAGAGAAAGTTGAGGGTCTCATAAGATCTATCTGTCTCTCAAGTCTCCCTAAACCCTGAGCTTTGGATAGAAATTCCCAGCATTCTGATCTGAGCACAGGGCACAGCGAAACCCAATGTTTTAAGGAATGAAGAGGTGAATAGATGATTTCATTTTGAGGTGGGAAGAGACCTTAGAGTTACTTTCCACACCAAGCAAGACCCCACTTGGCAACTTTTCTAATAATGTTCAGGTTCTACTCATACATGCCCAAGGTGGGAAGCTCACTCCCTGAAGATTGTCCTTTCCTTGTGTGATGACCTTTCTCACAGGGGGCTGAGACATCAGCCTTGTGACTTCCTCTGGGACCCAGCTTTGCCACTGAGGCCACAGGACCTGCCCCAGGAAAGCGAGACATAGTGATTGTCATCCATGGCTTTGCTCTTCTCTGGACTGAACACCCTGGTTCTCTCACCAGTTTCTCACTTGTGACTTTAGAGATTATTCCTCCCTGTTTTTCTTGTGGCTAAGCCATGGATGTCATCATCCCAGATGGGAAGAGCGAACACAGACTCCAGGGCAGTGTGAACAGCTCAGGTTCTTTATTTTGATATTAGACTTCCATTGGTACAGCCTGAAATTGCCTGAATCATTTGGGGTATTAGCACATTTTTTACTTAGCTTAAACATGGAATTAGTCGATCCCCATAGCAATTCGTCTGACATTAGAATGAAAAGTTACCATGAAAATGATCTTTGGGATATTAGGCATATCTCCATGTTTCTTTCCCATAATTCTTTCATCTACCCTAAAATTTATTTTTACATACAATCATGCAATTATCCATCCATTCCTTCACCCACACAACTATCTATATATTAATCTATCCATTCACCAACCCCAATGTCCACTTACATTCCCTTCTATTCAGCTGTCCATAAATTCACTCATTCACCTGTTCATTTACCCATCTACCTACCAACCCACTTACCTACTTTCTATCCACCTGACATATCATGGCTTTATCTTTCCATCTATCCATTTACCCACCATACACCCATATACCTATTCACCAATCTATACACCTATCTCTTCGTCTACTCTCTCTCCTAGTCACCCATACATCTATATTCATCATCCATTCTTCCATCCATCCAATAATTACTGAGATCCTATTACATTTCAAATCTGAATGATTCAAAGCAGAATGAAATACAAGTGCTCTCTCTCTCTTCTCTCTCTCTCTCTCTCTCTCTCTCTCTCTCTCTCTCTGTGTGTGTGTGTGTGTGTGTGTGTGTGTGTGTGTGTTTACTCTTTGGGGAGAGGGTGGGAGCCAATAAGGCAGATTATGCAGAGTACTGTAAAACAGCAATGAAGAAAGTGCTTTGGGGATTCAGAGGGGCATCTGGATAAGGTTATGGATGCCTTCCCACCAGGAGAGACTTTTTGTTTGGGCTTTAATGGAACAGCAGTATTTGGACATACACAGATGCATTGGAAGTAATTCTAAGTAGAAGCAGCAGCACATCAAAAATATAGAGAGCAGAATTTGAGTATCATTCTTTATATCTCTGCCTAAGTGCATGGTACTGAGCAGGGCACACTATAATAACCCAATATATACTTATTAATATTTTCCCTTCTCTCACAGAGGCACCCTCTGCCTCCCACCCTTAACACTTAATCTGAATAAGATTTCACTCTTTAAGAGAGTTCTACTAGATGGCCTTGGACAAGTCATGGAACTTTTCTGGACTTGAGTTTGTATTTATTTTTTGAGTTTGGGGTTGTATTTCTGTCTCTATCTGGTGGTCCTCCCCGCCCCCCCCCCATTTTAATTATTTCTACTATGCTCTCTGCTTTCTGCCGAGAGACCAGCATTTCCATATATCTTAAATTTTATTATCTTTTGTCAGCACCAGTGAACTCTATCCCACTTGTCTTCAACTGCCTCAGCCCCATCCATACCCAGGCTACAAAGTGTGTGAGTGGATAACAGGGGAAGTTCTGTGCAAATGAAATAAGATTGCAGTAGAAACCAGGAGCCACGAATTTAAACCCAACTTTGCCATGAGCTTGCTGTATGACCTCAGGCCAGTCTCTTTCCTTTTCTGTTTTAAAGGTTCCTCTTCACAGAATTTTAGCCCTGAACACAGAATTTGGAATTGTCTAGTCCAATGTCCTCATCCTACAAATGGAAAAACTGACTCATAAAAGCCATGTGACTTGCTCTAGAGTCTAGATTTAGAGTCTAGATCATATATAGATTAGTGGTAAAGCCAGAACTAAACTTCAAATTTCCTGACTTTTGGTTCAGGGTTTTCTTTACTTAACCATTCATTTCATACTCCATTCACAGCCCGTTTTTCTCAGGGAAAGTTTCCTCTCCACCTCCATTCCCCAGGAAGAAATGTATGAATCCCCCAAGAGTTTCTGGCAGTGTGCTACTGATTCATGCCTGGGTGGGGGCTGGGCAGACAGTATTTAAGAGCAAGTATTCCCAGCCTGGCAGAGTTAATTATGTTCATCAGGAAGAAAGAAGAGAACGGAACAGGCACTCTGGTTATCCGCTGGTCTTTAATCAAATTGAGAAAAGAGGAAATCCATCACCCAGAGGCTAAGGGAGTTGGAGAGCTTGGCTTCTTCCGCTGCTCCAGAGGCCTGTAATGGGTTGGGCGCTGTCCAAGGTGCTGACATCTTCACTTACTGCTCCAAGTTGCTGGGAGTAGCTGGGAGGAGCCCCCTTGCACAGAGGGATAGCTTGTAGGAGATGCCACAGGATAGATAGAGCAAGGGTCTGGACATATTGGAGATCCAAATTTTCCCTTTGCATCCTGAATCTTCCCTTTTCCATTCATTTGCCTATCTGTTTTAGGAAAAATATCCTCTCTTATGGTCAGAGTCCTGGGCTGGGATTATAGGAATAGAAAAAGAGGGGAGAGCCCTAGGCTCTTTGCTCTTGAGGCTACAGCCCCCAGTATGAGGGCAGAAGCCCAGTCATTAGCATTGGGGACTTCATCATTTTAAGGAGAGATGTGGCTTCTGCTTTTACAAAATCTTCAGTGCAATAACAGAGATAAGAACTTGCCTTTGAGAATTCATTAATCTGGTAAATGAACATCATTCTAACCTTTAACTCTAGCGCTCAAGTATAATAGAAGGGAGTCATGGCTCAAGTCTACATGGTGCCTCAGGTCTGATGGAGAAAATCCTCAGTCTGGTTGAAGAAGACATGCTATTGATTTAGGGGGAAACCTCAGTTACATTCAGGAATGGATAGATAACTTAAAATGTGCAAAATAATTAAAGGGCTCAAATCTTCACACATGTGATTGTGGTTACTGGTACTAGATATTTAGTGTCAATCAAGGAAGTCTTCCTGGTAGATGTGAATTTGAGTTTAAAGGAAAGCAAGGGACTTGAGTCCATAGATCTTAGGCCCCCTGAGAATCATGACCATACTATCCTATTTCCTTATATCCCCTTTGTAATATGCACAAGCCTGAGCACAGGGAAGGCTCTTGTTTAATGAACCATCACAAACAGATAGAGAGAGAATGTATCTGTTTGATGAGTTGGAGGCAGCAGATTGGGAATGGAGTAGGGATCAGGGAGGAGGGTGGGTTGGAATGGAGAGCCTGAGGCTGGTATGGAGGGATGGAAGTGGAGTGATAACAGGGACAGAGGCAGTTGCCCTATGTGTGTGCAGGCCACTGAAGCACAGCATTTAGAGCAACGCCCTCATGTTTCTGGAGTTGGTGAGAGACACTTTATTGAATCTTGGGTAGTTAAAGCTAGAGACTATTAAATTATAAAATCATAGACTGCTCAGCTTCCAGAGCCACACAATCATGGAAAGTTAGAGAATTAAAACCATAGCATTGCCCTAGCCAGTTTTGCTCAGTGGATAGAGTGTCACCCCACGGACTGAAGGGTCCTGGATTCCATTCCAGTCAAGTGTATATACCTCCATTGCAGGGTCGGTCTCCAACCCTGGGCAGGGCAGGAACGGGAGGCAAACAATTGATGTGTCTCTCTCACATGGATGTTTCTCTCTCTCTCTCTGTCTTTCCCCCTCCCTTCCACTTTCTCTAAACATCAATGGAAAAATATCCTTGGGTGAGGATTGACAAGAATAGAAAGAAAGAAAGAAAGAAAGAAAGAAAGAAAGAAAGAAAGAAAGAAAGAAAGAAGGAAAGAAAGAAAGAAAGAATCTTAATAGGGCAGAATCACAGTCAGTGTGTTGAAATTATAGAACTGTAGTATCTTAGAGCCAAAGAGCCAAAAATTCACATTAGAGAATCTAAAATTCAAGCTATCTCAGTGTCAAAGGGGAAAAGAAACACTATTTTATGGACTCCCTCTAGTTTTATCTGTTATGGTTCTAGGAGTATCCTATCTAATAAAAGAGTAATATGCAAATTTGACTGTACCTTTGCTACACTACCAGCCAATCAGGAGTGGGGGGCAGGGCCGAGCAGCGCTAGTGGCAGCAGCATGAGGGATGGGGCCCCACGGAAGAACGGAACAGGTGCTGCGGGCCAGCTGGGACCACCAGTGCAGCATCCGCTCCCCAGGCAGAGGCAGTTAGGAGCAGTCAGACCAGCAGGGGAACACTTAGGGGCGATCAGGCTGGCAGGCAGAGGTGGTTAGGGGTGATCAGGCAGGCAGAGGTGGTTAGGGGTGATCATACAGGCAGGCAGAGGGGTTAGGGGCAATCAGTCAGGCAGGCCAGTGAGCAGTTAGGAGGCAGTGTTCCTAGATTGCGAGAGGGATGTCCGACTACCAACAGTCAGACATCTCTGACTGCCAACAGTCAGACATCCCTGAAGGAGTCCTTAATTGGAGAGGGTGCAGGCTGGGCTGAGGGAACCCCCCCTCTATGCATGAATTTCGGGCACTGGGCCACTAGTTCTAGTATATTATCCCACTTAATTTCTTTCACAAGTTTAAAGCCATACAGTCCCATCTCTACACAACTGCAGTACTTCTGATAAAGTCCCATCTCTACACAACTGCAGTACTTCTGATCAAACACAGGCTCCCATAAGTTTCTTTACAGAGGAGTATACCTCTGTGCATACCTCCTGCTGAATAGCAGCTGGAAAGTTCTAACTTATGTAAACTATACTCTGTCTCCTTGTGGTATTCCCACATTAGTCCAGTTCATGCCCTTAGAGCTACATGGAGTAAGTCTAATCTCCATTCACATGACAGCCTTTTAGATAGGTAGAAGTCCTTCTTTATTCTCTTGTTGTTCTCATGTAGCTAGAAATGGGGCAGCAAATCAAAGACTATTTGATCTGGCAAGGCCCTGACAGGCATGTTGTCCAGAGACTTCCACTTATTGCCAGGCATTATGGTCAGCAAGCACAGGCTGTAGAGAGGGAGAGAGAAGCCTGAATTCAGAATCCAGAGACACAGCACTAACTTGCTATGTAACCGCTGGCAAATTAACTAATGTCTCTGGGCCTCACTCTCCTTATACATAAAACAAAGAGAATAATAATATTGACATAGCAGAGCTGATGTGAGGATTGAATGGGGTAATGCATGGGACGCTCTTAGCAGAGTGCTTGGCACACAGTAAGCAGTCAGTAAATATTAGCTATGATTATTAGAGGCCCAGAGGGGCAGGGACTTGGTCAAGATCACAGAGGAACTTAGAGGCAGAGCTGGAGTTAGACCAAGGACTCCTGCCTCCCAGCCCAGTGCCCTTTCCTATTCCACATTTCCACTCTGCCTTCCTCGGGGAAAGTAAATGATCCCAAAGGGAACTGGAATACTTTGTCAACTGAATCAGTTGGAATACAAGTAAGAGAAAATCTGGTAAGAATGGCTTAAACCTTGCTGAAACTGGTTTTGCTCAGTGGATAGAGTGTCAGCCTGTAGACTGAAAGAACCCAGGTTCGATTCTGGTCAAGGGCATGTATCTGGGTTGTGGGCACATCCTCAGTAGGTGTGCAGGAGATAGCTGATAGATGTTTCTAACTCTCCCTTCCTCTCTGTAAAAAATCAATACACACACACACACACACACACACACACACACACACACGCATAAAGAATGGCTTAAACCTTTTATTTCTTTAACAAGGATGCCAAAGGAAGATGGATCCAGGATTGGTCTGGTGATTCACCATGTTTCTCATGACGCAGACTTTTCCCATTCTAAGCCTTGAGGGAGGCTTTACTTGTGGTCACAAAGTGGCTGATGTGACACTGAGCACCATGTCCTCCCAAGTGAGAAGAAAGGGCATGGGAGCAAAAAGGGCCTCCTCCTCTCGTGCCTCTTTTATCCAGGAAGGGAGCTTTCCAAGTGGACCATCTCCTTATATGCCATTGACCAAAATGAGGTTACACATCCACTCCTAGACCACTTACTGCAAAGGGGAAGGTGTTTCCATGAGTCGCTTGGATCATCCTGTTTCTGGGCATCTTGCTTCTGAAATAAGGACGAGGGGATTGGCTGTGGGAAAGTAACCAATAGTGCCTGCCATACTCACACTCTGCCTTTTCTCCAGATTGGCCTCATGTCCTTTCCAGCCTCTGCCAGGGAGCCTTCCCTATTTACACCCCTTTGTCCAGCACGCCCTCTTCTGCCATGTAATCAAACATTACCCAGTTCAATTCACAGTCTACTTTGACAAGGTCTCATCTTTTCATGTCCAAATCTTGTCTCCTCAACCTGTCAGTTTTGGGAGATTCATACCAGCTACTGATGAATAAGTACCTGTTGTGTGCCAGGCACTGTTCAAGGCACTTGTGAGCCAGCTCTCAAATGGCTCCCAATGTTCCACACCTCCTGGTGTTCCTAACCATTTGTATTCCCCTCCCACATTTTACCAAGGTTAATCTGTGTGACCAATAGAATATAACAAAAGTTATGATGTCACTTCCTTCTGGATAGCACACATTCTCTTTCTTGGATCATTCATTCTAGGAGAAGTTGGCCACCATGTCATGAGCAGCCTTGTGCAGAGGCTTGTGTAGAAAGAAACCGAAACCTTTGACCATGGTTTCAGAATAAGCCTGGAAAAGGATCCTCCTGCCCCAGTTGAGCCTTCTGATGACTGCAGCCCAGGTAACTTTCAATTGCAATGTTATGAGAGATCCTGAGCCAGAATCTCCTAATTGATCCTCTTCTGGGTTCTTTATCCTCAGAAACTGGGTGAAATAATAGAAATGTAGTTTTAAAATATATTTTTATTGATTTCAGAGAGGGGGAGAGAGAGAAATAGAAACATCAGTGATGAGAGAGAATTATTGATTAGCTGACTCCTGCATACTCTCCCACCCCCACTGGGGACCAAGCCTATAACTGGGCACGTGCACTGACTGGAAATCAAATTGTGACCTCCCGGTTCATGGGTCGATGTTCAACCACTGAGCCACACCAGCTGGGAAAAACTTGTTGTTTTAGGATGCTAAATTTCGGGGTAATTTGTTACTCAGCAATGGTTAACTATTACTAGTGGCCTGGTGCACGAAATTCGTGCACGGAGGGGGGTTCCCTCAGCCCAGCCTGCACCTGCTCCAATCAGGGACCCCTTCGGGGATGTGTGACCCCTAACCACCTCTGCCTACCTGCCTGATCACCCCTAAGTGCTCCCCTGCTGGCCTGATTGCCCCTAACTGCTTCTGCCTTGCCCCACACCTGGGACCCAGGCTTCCCTCCCTTTGGCCAGCTATAGGCACCCAGGACCTGGGCCAGCTTCACTCAGGCCAGCTGCAGCCACAGGCACCCACAGGCATTCAGGACCACAGGGCATGCTGCCTAACCCCAGGCCCGGGAAGGGCCCCAGCCCTTCTATGTGCCTGCCTGGCCGAGTCCCATTACTCTGACTGCTGTGGCTTAAAGAATTTTGCCAAATATGTTCTCCCCAGCCCCTGGGGAGAGGGTGTGAGCTGAGAAACTGGAGATGCTGCAGCCCCACTGAGGATACCTTCCTCAGCATCTCCAGAAGCCGGAGCACCTGGTTGGAAGGCTCCCGGCTCCAATCCTGGCCTGAGGAGGCAGGGAGCTGCAGAGTGTGAGTGGTGCTTGGGGAATGGGTGACCTTACTGGACTCGCACACACTGCCACTGACAACGGCATGAGGTCATGGAGACTGAAGGAGCAGAGAAATGCATCCAGAACTGGGGGGTCTCATGCCAACTTAGCAGACAGGTGCCTCTCCGACAGCACACCTCGCAGACAGCGTGCCCCGTACCCACAGCCCCAGGCGGGCCTCCAGCAGCCGTTCTGCCCCTCTGCGGGGCCCCCACCTGGGGAGCGCAGGCATGTTGCACTGCTGCCACAGCTGCCTCCTCCCAGCCCCAGGCCCCCGCCCAGTCTCACTCCTCCACGGGGCCTGGGCCTGCATGCTGTGCTGCTGTCTGGCCTGCGGCACCAGCTCAGTCCTGCCCCTCCACAGGGCCCTCGCCTGCCTGGGGAGCGCACCCAGGCATGCTGTGCCACTGCTGCTGCCCTGGCCTCCCGGCCCACAGGGCCCACGCTGCACCTCGGCTACACCCCCTTGCAGGCCTCGCCTCCAGTCCTGCTGGCCATGCCCCCTGCTCCTGATTGGCTGGTAGAATAGCCAATCAGGAGCCACGGTATGGTCATATTTGCATGTTACTCTTATTAGATAGGATAGTGACACATTATCGCATTAAATCCTCAGAACAAAGATGAAAATTTTTTCTCCCATTTTTCAGATGAGAAAACCAAGGCTGCGATGAGTGCAGTGACTTCCCACACCTGGAAAGTGGCTGAGCTGGGATTTCCCCCATGTCTGTTGGGTTCCAAATCACAGGGAACCTGGATCTGTTTTCTCAGCTGATATGTCTCCAGCTCCAAGGTGAAGTTTGAAGAATGGAGGATAAGAGGACGTGGTCTCTTTGTCTAAGGTGTTTCTCTCCCTCTTTTCATTTCAATCACATTAGTTTGCAGCTATGGCATCTCTTGTGTATATGTGAGTCAGTGACAAGTAGGTTTGTTAGAAAAAAACATCAGAGTTTTAAGAGGGGGATACTTGGGCTCTGGAGTGACCTTGGATAAGTTCTTACACTCTTATAGGCCTCAGTTTCTTTATCTTTTTTTATGGGGATAATAACCCCTGTTCCTCATTATTCACCAGGGAACCATGAGCATCCAGCACAAAGGGACTTTGTAAAATGTCAAGTATTGTGATCCCAGAAAGATTTGCTTTGAGTAAGGAGCACGCCTTACCCAGGGCTCTCAATCTGCAAGCAGGTAGTCCCTCACAGTCATCCACAGTGGCCAGTGCTCCCTCTTCTCTCCCATCTGAGACTAGGTTCAGGAGACAGAGAATATGGAGAGAAATTGAGAGCCCCAACCCATGTCTTCAATCTCATACCTCACTATCATTTCCCTCTTAAGCAACATTGCAGCCCTACGGAAGTAGTGGAAATTTCCCAAGCCTGACAGGAGCCTTTTCTGTATGCTAAGCCTCTATCTTTGCAATTTCTTCTCTCTGGACACCGTTCTCCACGTCTCCACCTGGTGCGTCACTACTCATCTTTCATGACTCAGATGTTCCCACTTTCAGGATACCTCTTGACCTGGTTTAAAGCCTGCTTCTCCTCTGCATTAGTGCACCAGTCTCCTGCCGGAGCACTTGGACTCCAGCTTCTCTGTTCTACTCAAAAGTCCCCGTGGCACAGCCAGCAGTCTTTCTAAAACACACATCTTGTCATGTCCCTCTCTGCTTAAAATAACCGCCCAATGGAATAATCCAGCAATCAATGTTTCAAAAGCTCCTCCTTGCTCTCAGGAAAACATCCAAAGCCTCCAGCTGGAACTCAAGGCTTGCTCCCCACTGGTGTCTCCAGCCTCAGTTCTCCTCTCTGCTGATCACCCTGCACAGGTGGTACATCTTAGCCACATTGATCTTGTTCCACATGCCCAGCTCTCTCGTGCCTTCTGATCTGCTGGTCCCATTGTTTTCCATGCTCGTTCCCATCCTAGCCACCTAGTGACTTCCTGCCTAACGTAGGAGGACAGCTCTGATTTAACCTCTTCTGGGAAGCCTGCCTTGGTGATCCTAGGAAAAGTCCATGGCTGCTTCTTCTTCCCTCTCCTATATGACTTCTCAAGCTTTTGTTTCTGATGGTCAGCTTGCCTGCTTACACTGGAAGTTTTTTGTATCTGACACATGGTTGTGTCCCCAGCAGGGTCAGCACAGGTGCTTGGAGCAGCCATGGAGGATGTGTTGGCTGGTTGAAGGAAGGAAGGAAGGAAGGAAGGAAGGAAGGAAGGAAGGAAGGAAGGAAGGAAGGAAGGAATGGTGAATGAATCCATCCTTGAACCATCACTTCTCGGTCAGCCTCGGAACTGTTATTTTCCAGGGCAAGCCCATTTTATAGCAAAGGAGGAAGCAAACGGACTGCTCTGGAATCGGAGAAAATCAATAAAATGTAAATCTGGTTGAGAAAAGCTGTCCCAGGTTGGCTGTGGGGAGAGATAAGACTGGGATGGTGAGCCCTGGTTGACAGTAAAAGATAATAGGGGAGAAGCAGAGCTGCAGCCAGGGCAGGACAAAGGGAGTGTCTCCCTTCAGTGGTACCCCCCACACACACCATGGCTTTGCCACTTTCCTTGCTCCCATGCTCTATGCACTCCTTCAATTCTCTCAGGGATCCTGGACAGAGAAGGAAACTTAAAAATGTTAATCATCAAATGCACTCATTATTTGGTCTTCACAACTTTTAGGAAACAGGAGATAGGAATGATCAACCTCACTTTCCAGGTGAAGAAACAGAGGTGTAGAGAAGTTAAATCACTTGTTAAGGGTCACACCATGAATAAGTGCCAGAGTCAAGATTTGAGTTTAAATCTGACTCTAAAACTCTGTTCTTTTCCCTCCATTGCACTGGAGGTCTTGAGCCAGGTTTCAAAGGGTCCCCAGCCTCTGAAATCAGATGCGCAATGATGTTTATGCACATTTTTTAATGGAGAGTTTATATCTTGTATCATCCAAGGTGATTGTCACCCATCCTCTTGCCTATGTTTCCTTCCTGAAGGAGGCTTTTGAGCCGAGTATAGAAGATTGGGATACAGTGAGTGGGATGAAGAAGGCCAGCTGGGTAGAGAAGAACACATGTAGGAGTAGATTAGGAAGAAAGAATTCAATAGGTCTAAAGAATGCTGAGGGTTCTGTGGGTTTTTGCTCCTCATTTGTTTGTGCTCCAGTCATGGCTCCTGGCCCCCAACTTCTAAGGAGCATCTGCCCACCCTACAACGTCCCAGCCTGGGTCTGCGGGCCAAAGGAACTCCAGGCCAGGCATCCAGATATCCGCTCTGCTTCAGTCCTGTCCTCTGCTGGATTTTATCACCTGTAGAATCTTGCAAGAAATTTCACATCTTCTCCTGAGCACACAGGTCAATTGCTTGTGGTTCCTCATGGACCAGCGGCTAATATCAGGGAAGAGGGCTGCACTCTGGGCCCCTCCATCTCTGGGAACCCCTTTAGTCCTTACCTGCTCCACTCCTGGCTCTCAGCCCACATCTCTCTTGCAATGACTCCTGGAGTCTCCTAGCCCTGACCAGCCTGAGAGGTGTTAAACAGAAGGACCTCATCTTCTTCAAATCTCTGTTGAATGTAGATTCAGCATCAAGACCCAGCTTGATGGGCCTCTGCATGTGTTCACATTGTCATGTTCTTGGGAAATTTGCAAAGGTAAGATACTTTAACCACAATCAGTTAAGATTGTTGAGTCTTTTCACGCCAACTTCCCTTGTGTCCCCACTTCCCTTTATATGAGATGGCTGGAGAGGCCGAGGGCATTTCTGGGATCTGGCTAAGGGGGAGTTGAGTTGGGATAAATTTAATTTGGGTCTATGGAGATATATTTATGTGGTTCTCAGTCATCATTGCATTTAGGTAAATCATTGCCAGCCACATCAATGTACAGAATGGCTTCTAGGAATCTTCCTACACATTGTCCAACTCACTCAGAATTGTGACATCAAGATGTCATATCCAGAGGTCATCTCATGACATGAATGTATTTCATACCACCTGGCCCTGGAAGCACATGGGTAATGGAGGAGAAACAGATTGAAAATGCACAGAAACAGAAGCTAATCTGTGGGAAATCCTGCCACTTGTCAGGGGGTGGAGGGGATGTATTTAAGAGGAGTGCACAGCAGTTAGTAAAAAATACTATCCTGTTTTTCTGAATTGTGTGACAGTTGTTATGACTTCTTTTCTGATTCTAAGTAAATACTCATTTTCTTACCTCATTTTGTGTTCTTTTTCTTAGAGGCCTCCCCAAATTGTATAAGCTTCAGTTTCCACAAAACCTGGTTCTAACCCCAGTACCACTATTTATGTTCTGGGTGATCTTGGGCAAGTTACTTAACCTTTCTAAACCATTTACTCTTAGGTGAATGTAAATGATGATTTGGTCAGGTGAGGACTCAGCTTCATGCCCTTATTCCATTTCTAAAACCATTACTAGAGGAAGTAACCCAGTCAAATGAAAATTAGACCAGAATATACAGATAGTGGAAGATGTAATATACAAGAAATAATGGTGAGCAGTGACTCCAGTAAAACTTAAATCTAAGTAATTGGAAATAATGCAGTTGTTGCAAATTCTGATGTAGTTTGCAAGAAAGGACTTTTGTAATAGAAGAGACAGTATGCAAGAACACATTTAATAACAAGCTGTATCTATAATTCCAGATTATTTCTGCAAAACCTGGGAAATGGGGGGAGGAGAAGGAATATAAACATATGAACAGCTTCTTCCTGTTGGGAACTTTGAAATTCTTGACACTGATAAATAAAGGCTCAGATAGTTGTTAAACATTTAAAGGTATCAACAAATGGCAGGACAAAATGGGAATTAGAACTCCTGTACTTCCCTCTTCTTTCACATGAGATAGCCTCAAAGCCTGATGCTGAGAGCTGCTCAGAGGGCCGGGTGTGTCCCCTGCCCTTCAGCTCTCCCTGGTCCCCGCCCCACATAGAGCTGGATAGAGCATGTGCAAAGCTACAGATGGCTCCCTGTATCCTGCCTCTGCAGCAGTAGGTCCCAGCTAGGTCAGATAGGTGAAGGCAACAGAATGGGCTAGGAGCAGAACAGGAAACTCTCCTCCCAGAGAAATAAGCAGGCCTGGCCATAGCATCAGCCAAGGCCTGACATACACAGGCACGGTTTGTTTAGACCTGAGCATTCCACAGACCTACTCAATGCACAGAGCTGGGCATTACTGCCCCCAGCATTACATTACTCATTACACAGAGCTGAACATTACTGCTGAACATTATAGGACTGGGCAGTACAACGAGCAGGTTCTTATACCAACCTCGGCATCACAGAGAACCAGTTTATCCCCCAAAGTTAGGTATCATAGAAACAGACATTATCTACACAGCCCCAGGTGACACAGATTCAAGCACCTATGAGGAAATGGTGAGATTAGGATTCTAGTTACAAAAGCCACAGTAACTTTGGTGGGAGGCCCTGGTCAAATGTGTACAATCTTGGCAATGCATAGGGTACCAGTGAGTATGTGGTGGGTGTGTTTGGTCTTTGAAGTTGGAAAACAACCAAGTGAGGGGCCTAGGTCTCCCTCTCCACCGAAGCCCCTCACCCAGACTGTGGTTCCCTGAGGGCAAGGTCTGAGACTTGCTGCTGAGTCCAGAGAATGAGCCTCCCCAAGAAGTTCAGACCCCTCAGGGCCCTGATACAAGGTTTCCTAAAGGCCCTGCCTGGATGCTCAATTTCTTCCCCAGTGGCTCTCTCCTCAGAGCTCAGGGCTGTGCCTCTAGGGGGCGCCAAATGGATACTTCTTGACAGAGGCTATCCTGGCCCTTCCTCAGGCTGAGGAGAAGACCTGGTCCATCCTGACAGCACAGATGATGGTCACAAGGTGTCTGACAACCAATCTCAGCCAAGAGCCTGGAGGAGGCACTTGCCATGGCTGCCACTCTTGACCAGGGCAGGGCCCTGGGACAGTTCACACTCTGGATTCTTCAGGCTTCTTCTCTAGTCCTGACATTAGCGGCTGCTGCTGTGGGCTAGGACACGTCCCCACCTTGGGCCCCTCCTCTTTGCCCTGCTGCCTTAGGATGGCCATAATCAAGGCGAAGCAGGCCAGGGAGCCCGTCTTGAAGAAGAACTGGAGGCCAATGAACCTGGGAAAGAGCAAGAGACCTTGGGCTCAGGACCTCCCCATCCAGTGCTTTGGTGTTCTTGGGCTGGGAGCAGAATGGGATCAGCAATCCCACCCATTATGCAGGTGGAGACACTGAGGCCCTGGGGGGGAGGAGAGGCCTCCAGCCCCAGTGGACTCTGCGTCACCAGAGCCTGGAAGAGGGGAACACACTATACAGGAGGAGCCCTGGGTGGGGAGCAGAAGCCTAGGCACCCTCCCTGCCTTATCCCAGACTGGCTTGTGGCCTTGGCCAGAATGCCTCTGTCTAGGTCTAAGGGCTCAGAGGCCCTGCCTGACAATTGCAACTCTGGATAGCCCTCTAGCCCCGCTTGCTTCACCAAAAGAAAAAGAGGGTTCCGCCAAAACCGGTTTGGCTCAGTGGATAGAGCGTCGGACTGCGGACTGAAGGATCCCAGGTTCGATTCCGGCAAGGGCATGTACCTTGGCTGCGGGCACATCCCCAGTGGGGGGCGTGCAAGAGGCAGCTGATCGATGTCTCTCTCTCATCGATGTTTCTGACTTTCTATCCCTCTCCCTTCTGCTCTGTAAAAAATCAATAAAATATATTTTAAAAAAAGAAAGAAAATGAAAAAGAGGGTTCCTTCTCCCCCACTTGTCTAACTCGGTGATTTTCAACCGGTGTGCTGCAAGAATGTTTAAAACATGCAGTACCTGACTTTCGTCAGGGGCACTGACCTCTTTTCCCTTAGATAGTCAAATGAAAAAAATGACAACAGCCAACATAACAATAACTTTCTGGTGTGAATGAATCCAAATTATATCTTTTTTAAAAAATCAGGTCACCAAAACAATATATTTTAGTAATTAGTTAATGTGTGCGATGAGGAAAAAAAGTTGGAAATCCTTGGTTCAACTCACCAAGTCCCTCATTTGACTTTTTCTCCCCTAGGAGGTCCCTGGATAGTCCCAGCCCACAGGGACCATGCCTTCCTCAGAGCTGGAAGTGACCGGCTCCATGCTCCCAACCCTGCTAGCTAGTTGTCTCCTCCCCCCTCCCTCCTCTTCCTCCTCCTCCCCCTCCTCCTCCTCCTCCTCCTCCCATCTCCCAACACATCTCAGCGCCAGCAGCCTCTCTGCCTTCAGGTTCCTTTGGGCTTCTCATTGTACAAGTAGGAAGATTGAACCCCGAAAAGGCGGGTCTCACAATGAGGAAGAAAGAGCTGGGCCCAGATTGCAAGCTCCAGTGTTATATAAGTCCTAACCCACCAATTTCCTGTCTCTCTCACAACTGGGCTGCCCCTTGGTTCCCCGCACTCAGCCATGATGATGTATGCTTCTGCACAGACTGCCATCAGACTGCTTGGTTCAAGGCCCAGCTTTGCGTTATCAGCTGTGTCTTTGGGCCACTTAACTCTCACTTTTCCATAAAGGAGAAGAAGTATCTAGATCACAGGACTGGATATAGCACCTGTCACCAGCAGAACTTGTCCTCCCTGCTGGTATCCTGCCTGGGAACCCCCGGTACTTTCAGCACCCTTCCCACCATCCCCTGGCAGCCCCTACCACAGGTCTCACCGAGTTCGGAGCAGGTCAAGGTCATAGTAGCGGCAGACGGCCCGACGCCCACAGCTCCAGGCCCAGTGCACGCAGGTGGTGTCGATGGCACTGCCGTGGATCACAGGACTGGGCATCCAGGCTGGAGGAGGAGGTGCTCAGGGGTCAATGCACCTGGAATTCCTGAACCCCTTCCCTTATTCCCTGGTATACAAAACCCCCCAGGGGTTCTGAGCCACTGGAGGCCTCTGGGCCCATCTGTCCTTGGCCCTCAAGCCCACCCCTCACCCTGATACCAGATTCTACCTCCCTGCTGGGTGTCTAGCTGCTTATACACCCATCTACAGGTACCTGGGTTGGATCTGCTTCCCCATGGGCGAGTGAACCCCAAGGTCAGGGACTGGGTCTCACTCATCCCTGTGCCCCCAGCCCTGGCACACAGTGAGTGTCTGGACCAGAGGTTCTTTACCTAAAACTCTCAGGAGCATGAACTGGATTCCCACAGCCAGAGTCTTGTCTTCTTTCTTCACTCCCCTGACAATCAAGGAAATGGGTGACATGAGGATTGAGAGGGGCCCAGCCCTCAAGGGGCTTTCACCATTCCTTCTCTCCCGCCACCCAATGCCAGCCTTCCCCCAGTCTCAAGGCCCTTGGGTGGGATGGGGCCAGGACCTCAGGTTCTACACTCCATTTCTGATCAACCCGCAGAGCCTGATCCCCGTGTACCAGGCAAAGCCACTGACCGTCAGGGGCCTATGCTGATCTCCCTATGTTCCTGGTCACAGATACCTCCTATCTCTATCCCCTGCTCCAAATTCTCCCCTTCCTCAGACACTTGACAAAACCTGGAGCTGGGCAGCCAGACATGCCTTCTAACTTCCTCAACCACGGCAATGCTATGGCCCAGACGCCCTGAGAAGCACTGGCTCCTCTCCTAAGCGATACCAGCAACTGGCAATTACGAAGGACTCATTCTCTATTGCAGCCCCTCCACACCCCCATGAGGTAGGCGTATCATTAGCCCCATTTTACAGATAAGGAGCCTGGCAGCTTCTTGGACAGGCTAAGTGACTTGGCGAAGATCCCACGGCTGATGGTTTCAGGAGTTAGAATTTGTGCAGCACATTGCCTGCCTTAACTCCTCGTACGCAGGCTGCCTGCTGGGGCATCTGATTCTTCTACTTTCTCTCTTGTGGCCAGACTATTCTTTGGATCTACATGTCTTCTAATATTTGTAAGGGGTTCCATCCCCATTCTAATTTTCTAGAAAACAAACAGGGAACAAAATAACCCCAGCATAATGAACATTGGAATTATCCTTCTGTGGGGTCCCCTTACGGCACCCCCACCCTGGGAGCTGCTGACTTTGGCCTCAGGAGACAATTTGTCGGTCCCAGCAGGCACCTTCAAGACAATAGCCAGGAAGATCTTGGACCCTGGGCTGGTTCCACACTGGGCCCTTAGGTGCTTGTTGGTCGGAGTGGTGTTCAGAATCGTGGACCACACTGATAGTGTTTGGTTTTCTGCATGCCCTCCTGTGGCTCGGCCCTGACAGATAGGTCCTGGTGGGGCGTCAGAGGACAATCCTCCACTTCCTTCCCGCTGTGACTGGGAGGCAAAGGCAGGGCCTTGGTTGTGGCCTCCCCTCCCCTGAGGCAGGTAGGGGCTTGGGCTTGCTCCCCAACACTTGTCACATGACCTGTGATTAGCTTCTGAATTGCTCTGAGCCTCAGTTACCTTATCTGTAAGATGGAAGAAAACTTCACCTCAGCAGGTTGCATGAGGTTGAAGACAGGACAGTGGGAGCCTGCTGTGTTGTGGGGCCCACCCCTCCTTCTTCAGACTCCTCCTTCGGGTTTCCTGTCCTGCCTGTGGCTAAGGACCTCTTGGTGTCCACCACCTCTGACCCATCCCTGCTCTCACCGTAGGATGAGCATGAAGGAGGGAGTGTGGGTGACACTAGCCAGGGCTGCACCCAGGCTAATCAGCAGCATGAAGGGCAGCACCAGGTGGCCGCAGGCTGAGTCGCAGGAGCCCGCAGGCACAGGGCCACCCCCCGCCACGCAGCTGCAGTTGGTGTAGAAAACCTGTGGGGGAGAGGGAGAAGGGCCTTCAGGGGCAAGCGGCTGGCCAAGGGCCTGTGGCTCAGAGGCTTGACAGACCCAAACCAGCTGGGACAGAGCTGATGGGAGGCTGAGTCAGACAGCAGGTCCCGGACTCAGGCTGTCTGTCTGCACACAGATGGGCTGAGCCTGCATGAGGCTGTGGGGACAGAGGGGAGTGGAAAGGAGGAAAGGGAGAAGGGCCTAGAAGAGCATCACCCTCAACACACCACAGACACACACAGACCCCACATTCACACATACACATTCACACACACCATATACACATAGACACACACAGACACATACACATTCACATACACCATGCGCACATAGACACACATAGACACATTTACACATACCATACACTCACCTATCATATTGGGCAAAATTTGGTTTACAGTTGTTCATATGGAAAATAACACAATAATTAGTAAATGATAATATAAGAATAAACTGCTTTGTGTACTCACAACTGTAAACCTACTTGTGCCTTACCCTTTATACACAGATACACACACACACACACACACACACACACATATCCTCACACATACCTCCTACCCCACACACACACATACCGCACACAAACTCATTCTTTTACCTAGTGATGTCAGAATGTTTCAAACTCCTGACCATATGTGCAAGGAATCAAAGCAACAAAGAGTTTTAGGGAAAGAAAACCGGTTTTCAGCTCAGTGCTCCCCCTTCCCACGTTACCCAGGTCTTCTAAAACTCAGGGGACTCTCAAGGAGAGACTGAAATGGGGTGGAGAGATGCAGCCAGCACTGCAGGAGAAAGGGTTGGCCCAAGAGGGGGGCTGGACTTGGGCCTTGAGGAATGAATAGGAGTTTGCCAAGAGGAAAATTGGGATGAGTAGGGGAGGGTCAAATGTGAAATCACAGGGACATGAAAGACCCCAGCCAATCTTTGCCCGGAGCAGAGAGCGCAGAGGGCAGAGGGCAGAGGGGAAGTGCTCAAAGGGTGGGCTGTGGTGGCATCGTGAGAGAGGAACCTGGTCTGCTGTTTGCAGATTCACGGTGGACCAGGGGCCCTGCCAATCATCCTGCTGACAACAACTTAAAATACTAGGTAAGATACTGAACATATTGTCCTGAATGCACCACAAGCTGGCAGAATGTGAACAATACTGAGGTTCGGTGCTCAGGGAGGCCAGATGCTGAAAGATGCGCAGAGTCCTGAAACAAGCTTCTACGCAGTGGCGTGTAGCTTTCTGAAATTTGGGGGCTACGGGGCCAGAACATGACTCCCAGCCCTCCCTCCTGCCAGGGAGAAAAATCTAATAGGAGACATCTTCCCCCACCCCCCACCCTCCCGCGCCAAGAAACTGGGGCCCCTCTAAATGCTGAAGTAGGAGTAAAAGCTGACCTCTTTCCAAACTGCACGGAGCCGTCCCAGCCTGGCAAAGGGTGTTTGATTGTAGCCCGCACTCCTACCCTCTAGTGGCCTGGAAAACCTCCAGCCAGAGATTCTCTCAGAAGTGGTCTAGACTGGCAGTGCCCTCAGGTGCCCGACAAACACAAAACCAAGCCAGGAAGCCAGGCTTTTCCTTTGTTCCCCACACACAGTGTCAGAGTTTCCTGACCAGCGTGCCCCAGGGATCCTCGGGCTGCAGCTGGGACACAGGTGTGCAGGGACTGGCCCCTGGTGGCCCGGCTGGCCGAGGGCAGTTGGAACCCCTGTGCCTCTCACCTTCAGCCCGGGCGGCCTCACACACTTCCCTGTGTGAAAAGGGTTGGGAAGCCCTGAGCTGGATGCCGGGAGCCTTGGAAAGACTAAGCACAGGAGAGAAAAGGCCTGGGGGTACAAAAGCTGCGCTGGCAACTGCAGGGGGAGGGCCTGGGGGGCTGGGTATTGATCTGAGAGAGGGGACACCTAGGATTCAGGCGTGGGGAAGCGGGTGCACTTCTCATTGCTCTGCAGAGCTCTTGAGCACAGCGAGGCTGGGGCCCTGTGTGTGTGGCCTCCTGAGCACCCACCGTTTGGACCGTCTCCCACAGGCTGGACAACTCCCTGGGCTGTGGGTGCACAGGAGGGACGGGAGAGTGGAGAAATGAGCCAGGGCAAGAAATACCCTGGAAGAAATACCCTGCCCTGTTCCTTTTCTGAGAGGCTGAGGTGGACCCAGAAGCTAGGGGCCTTTCTCTCGGGGATTTTCCCAGTCCTTCATTCACATTCACCCAATTCTATGGCAGAAAGTTCTGCCTTAGCCAGTTTGGCTCAGTGGATAGAGTGTCAGCCTGCGGACTGTAGGGTCCCGGGTTTGATTCTGATCAAGGGCACAAGCCCATGTTGCAGGCTCAGTCCCCAGTAGGGGGTGTGCAGGAGGCAATCAATCAAAGATTCTCATCATTGCTGTTTCTATCTTTCTCTCCCTCTCCCTTCCTCTCTGAAATCTATAAAGATATATATATTTTTAAAAAGTTCTTCTGGTGAATGACTTCTGTCTATCTCTCCATCAGCCTCTGATGCAGTCCTATCCCCCATCCTAGATCCCGCCAGCCACCTCACCCCATCTTTCCCCAGGCACCTCTTCATAACGGGTTACTGAGCACAGCTGTGCTGGATGGACCACCCACCCCTGAGCCCAGGACCTCACAGTCAGTCAAGGAGGCAGGCTCACCAGGAGGACAATTCCAGAAGGGAGTGACAGTTCCTGAGTGCTGACCAGGGCTGGGCGCCTCAAGCACTATGTCTGAAGGGTGCTCAGAATGGGGGCTGGGCTGGGAGGTCAGAGCCCTGGGCCCTAGTTCCAGCTCTGGCATTAAGACTTTGGGCATTTGTGCAATGCCTGGTCCTTTCCTGGGCCTCAATTTCCCATCTGTTAAATGGGTATCAACAGGAGTATTACTGAGTGCTTAAAATCCCCCAGGCACTGTGCTAAGGGCTTTTCATGGATTATATCTTGTGGCTCTTCACTTCCGACTTAATGAATTCAGCTGGGGAAAGCATTTAGCACAGTGACTGGCATATAGTAGACACTCACTACTAGCATCTTCATTTTACAGGCCAGGAAACCGAGGCACGGGTTAATTCGCCTAAGGAAGTGGTTGGCAAACTGTGGCTCTCGAGCCACATGCAGCTCGCAAGCTGCGGTTTGCTATTCTGTTGACTAATGAGTTTGCCAACCACTGGGATAGGGGCTTAATCACAAGAAACAACAATAGCCTATAATTATTGGAATCAGGAGTCTAGGTCAGTGGTTGGCAAACTCATTAGTCAACAGAGCGGCAAACCACAGCTCAAGAACTGCAGTTTGCCAACCACTGGCCTAAGGTAACAGAGTCAGAGGCAGAACAGGATTTGAACCATGTGGCCTGGCCTCAGTGTTCAGGGGCCCATACTCACAGTGCACTGTCCCCGTGGGGATACAGCCCCAGCTGCTAGGGCCTGGAGGCTTCTGGAGTGGTCCCAGGGAAGTCACACCAGGTCAGGACAGGGAGTGCTAGGAGGCTCCAAAGGCTTGGATTACATTTATTCCAAATGCAAACAGTTTACACAGCCCAGGTGCCGCCTGGCCGGCTTCTGAAGCACAATCTGCCAGCTGCTTTGCTCTGCACCAGCCAGTGGGGCCAGGTTCCCTCCCTGGGAGAGCTTCAGGCTTAGAGGCTGGTGCCAAGCAGGACCCAACGGCAGGTGGGAGACTCTGGAGAGAGGGCAGTGTTGTCATAACAATAAGCCTGACCCTATCACCCAGCACACACATGTTTTACAACCCGGGGCTGGGTTTTATGCTGGTTTGTCATTTGCTGGGACTGAGGAGAGAGGGGAGGAGGAGCCAGTTGGTCTCCATGGCCTTTCTAGGGCTCACACACAATGCACTGCTGCTGCTGCTGCCCCTTTCCCATCCGGAGAGTTCCCAGAAGGCAGGGTCCCCGGAATGACTGATGGGCTCACTGCGTAGCCTCCCCTCTGGTCTCCATCTCCCAGCCTGCACTCTGCTCACCTTCCCCCACCATGGCCTCAGTGTGATCACACACAGGTCTGACTCTATCACCCCCCTGCTTAAAAGTCATCCAAGGCTCCCCACTGCTCTCTGGATGAAGGGCCCACTCACGGTCTGGCATTCAAGGCCCTTCCGGGTCTGGGCCTTGCTTCCCCTCCATGAACCCTAGCTTCTGCTCCAACAAGCTCTTTGCATTTTCATGAAACATTATATTTGTGTGTGTGTGTGTGTGTGTGTGTGTGTGTGCGCGCATGCACACTTTCGGAGTGGGCTTGCTTCCACACACTGGGCTCCTGCTCTTCTCCAGACTGGGACTCAAATGTGAGTTGGCATCGCAGCGTGGAGGGAGGAAACCTGCCAAAGAGCCAACAGCCCGCTGAGAGCAGGAGGCCCGGCGGGCAGCTGGAGGTGCTGCGGGCCTGGGGTGGTGCAGGCAGGGGCCCAGGCCGCGATCAGTGTCATCAGTCGGCCTGGAGTAATTCTGTTCTATTTGCTCACTTGGTCCAGAAAGGCTTCTTCAATGAATTAGAACCCAAATTTCAGTGAGTAAAATGCAAGAATAGAGCCCTAGCCTGTTTGGCTCAGTGGATAGCGCATCGGCCTGCGGCCTGGGAAGCCCTTCCCTAGTTTGCCTGCTCACCCTTGAAGATCCAGCACAAACGCCACATCCTAGGAAGCCTCTGTATCTCCCTCCATCCTTGTGAGTGTGTGTGTGTGGGGGGGTCCCACTTCTCCTGCATGGAAGCACCCCAGGAATTCCTAAGCTATTTCCTTTGGCACCTCTCCTGCATGGGCAGCTGGGACCAGATCTGCGTCCCCTCAGCGCTGGCACACGGCTAGCAATGAAAGCTTATTGAGAGAATAACGTTCTCCATCTGCCCACAGGAGACAGACAGACAGAGCACCAGAGAGTGAGAACATTCTGAGTTGGGGAGTGTGGCAGGCACAGAGACAGGGAAGGCAGAGAACCCATGAGAGGCAGAGGGAGCAGCCAGCGGCCTGACCCACCTGGCTTTTGTCCAGAGCCTCCTGGACCACCCGGTTTGTGCAGCCTGCCTGGCAGGGGGTGAGGTATTCCACACGGGTGCGGGGGTCGCAGACCGGGTTGAAGTCGTCCGGAGGGCAGGCGCAGGGCTCCATGCAGCCTGGGGAGAGCTCCAGTCCAGGCTGGGACCTGGTGGGAGAGAAGGTGGAGGGTTGGCCTGGCTCTCCCTCCCTCAGGCCACAAACCAGAGATGCCTTAGCCCTCAGCCTGGCTCCCCACTGAGAGAGCAATGGCCAGAGACTTCCACCCCATGGCAGGTCCTACTCTGTCTGGGCTGCTCCAGGACACGTGGTGGTGAGCTCCTTGCAGCGGAGGTGTGTGAGCAGGAAAATGGCTAGGAGCTTCAGGGCCTCCCGATGAGAGAGAGGTGGGGAGCAGAGGGGACCAGAGGCCTCTGAGACTCCTCCAGCCCCAAGAGCCTGTGCTGTTTGAACTGCTTCTGTGAACATCTCTGCTCCTCAGGGGCCCTTCTTTAGAGAACATAAGATAAATTCCTCCTAGAACCTACTCTCAGATGAAAAGTGCCTTTTTGTTGATGCAACTGGATTACTTCTTTTTCTTGGAAAGTTTGAGCTACGTGTGTGGAACTCAGGATATGTGACTAGCTATGGGGTCTCCGACCTGCTCCTGCCTCTCTCTGGGCCTCAGTGTCTCTTTCTGTCACCTTGACTGAGGATCCCCCGCCCCATCACCATTCAGACTCATGACCTCTCAGAACTCTCACTACCCTGTTCATTGTGTTCCCCCTGCCTTCCCTCAGAGATTCAGTCCCCAAGTCCCAGGAGAGCCCCCACTCTAGTGAGCAGAGCAAAATGGGGCAGGAGATGAGGAGAGAGGCTGAGTCCCAGGGGCAGGTCACCTGGGAGGAACAGAGGTGTCCTGGGACCCAAATGTGAGCTGGCATCGCAGCGTGGAGGGAGGAAACCTGCCAAAGAGCCAACGGCCTGCTGAGAGCAGGAGGCCCGGCGGGCAGCTGGAGGTGCTGCGGGCCTGGGGTGGTGCAGGCAGGGGCCCAGGCCGCGATCAGCGTCATCAGGCGGGCTGGAGTAATTCTGTTCTATTTGCTCACTTGGTCCAGAAAGGCTTCTTCAATGAATTAGAACCCAAAGTTCAGTGAGTAAAATGCAAGAATAGAGCCCTAGCCTGTTTGGCTCAGTGGCTAGCGCATCGGCCTGTGGATTAAAGGGTCTCAGGTTTGATTCTGGTCAAGGGCAGGCTTGATCCCTTCAGTAGGGGGCGTGCAGAAGGCAGCTAATCCATGAATCTCTCTCATCATTGATGTTTCTCTCTCTCTCCCTTTCTCTCTGAAACCAATAAAAATAGTTTTTAAAGAGAATATAGATGAGAATACAGGTGAGATGAGATGTCAGAGTCAAGGTGAGAGGGATTAAGAAAAGTGAAATAAGTTATGTGGTATAGGCTTTTAAAAAAATCCTCACTCGAGGACGTGCAGAGAGAGACAGGGAGAGAGGGAGGGAGAAAGGGAGGAAGGGAGGGAGAAAGGGAAAGGTTGGAGGGGAGGGAGGGAAAAAGAAACATCCATGTGAGAGAGAAACATTGAGGGAGTGAGGAGTGAGGGAGGGAGGGAGGGAGGGAGGGAGGGAGGGAGGGAGGGTCAGAGAGGGAGAGAGAAAGAAACATTCATGTGATAGAGAAATATTGATCACTTGGCTGTCGCATGTTCCCTGACTGGGGAGCAAATCCATGACCAAAGTATGTGCCCTGACAGGGAATTGAATCGGCAACTTTTCGGTGCACAGAATGATGCTCAACCAACTGAGCCATTGCAGTGGGGATAGGCCAGTTTAAAAAAGAAAAAAATATATATGGTCACATATCCATTTACTTTTTATTCCAAAAATCAATTCAAGGCCTGGCTCCCTCCTCAGATCCGGGGCCTGGCTGAAGCCCTCTTGCTGCACCAAGACCAGGGCTCTGCACACAGAAGGCCCCACCCTGGACAGAGGCGATGCCTCACTGGGGGAGGAGAAGGAAAGGGAGGAGGGAACCGGAGGTGGGAGAGGTCTGGGAGGCGGGACCTGGGTCAGGGAGGCCAGGACTGAGCATTTCTGGAGCTGAGCCAATTCCCCACCCACTCCTGTCACACAGGAGCCCCAGGTGCAGAAAGCTGGCGCCTGGTGGAGGGAGGAGATGCCTGGGAGAGTCGGGAACAGAGAAAGTTGGGAAATTCTAGCTGAGTGTCAGGCCAGCCTGAGCCTGGAACAGTTCCTAGGAAAAATGAAATCATCCTGGACAAGAGGCGGTGTAACCTCCAACATCCTCTCCAAGTTGCTCCCTAGGGGAGAAGGTCTGAGTATCAGGGTGGGGGACGCTGGAGAAGGAAGGAGATAGTCAGAGAGAGGATTTCCTCCTGGGGGTTGGAGGCAGATGCTGCCCTACAGATGGAAAAAGAATTCTGGAATTTCAGGGCCATGGAACATCAGAATTCAGCTCTCAGGCTCTAAGAACCAAGAATCTCCAAGGTCTCCAGGGCAACCCCTTCCTAAAGCATAAGTCTCCTCTGCAGTGTCCCTGATAGTGGCCTCTCATCCCCTGGTCACCTCCTTCCCCTCCTCACCCCCAGGATGGAGAGCCTGCTCCCTCCTGGGTAGGCCTTTCCTCTGCCTGGGAGCAAACAAAGCCTTCCTTAGGCTGAGCTGGGTCCTGCTTCTGTGTGCCACCTCCACTGGCACACAGCGCTTGTCCACTCTGGAGATGCCATGCCCACAAGAGGCGTTGCCCCAGTGCTCTGATTCAGCCTCCATTCCTCCCCTGGCCTGAGTTCTCATGCCAGTGCAATTCCTTCCCTCCCTGCCTCTTTTAGTGTCGCCTGACACTTTCACTGGAGAGACAAGTCCCACTGCTCATAACTGAATCCAGTGGGGAGAGGAGATGGGGATATGGGGGAAGTGAGATTTGAGGTGCCCCATTGACCTGGCCTTGTTTGGACCCTCTTCCTTGTCCCACCCCCTTCCATGCTTTTGTTCACAGGACCTCGCACATACTCACCCAGGCTGGTGGAAGATGCCTGCGATCTGGTGGGTAGGGCAGCCCATGAAGAAGAGGGGCAGGGTGAAAAGCAGGCAGAACAGCGCCCCCAGCAGGCAGAGGACACTGCAGCACATGGGACCCAGATGGAGGCGCTTGACCAGGATGCCCCCCACGACAATGCCCACGATGGCCGAGGGGATGGAGAAACAGCCAATGAGCATGTTGGCGTAAGATGCTGTGATGGAAAACTGGCGTTCCAGGAACTTGGGCAGGAAGGTGGCCATGCCTGCCACCATGGACGACACGCACACCTGGGACAGGACCACCAGCAGGAAAATGGGGTGTCGCAGCGTTCGAAGAAGCACCCTGGGGAAGACTGTTGGGGTGAATGGGGAGAAGGTCAGAGTGGGCAGCCACTCATGTCATTCATTTCTGTTCCATCCTGCCATGTTCAGTTTACACTGTTCCATTCCTTCCATCCCATCTCATTCCGTTTAACTGTTACGTTCAATTCTATCCCAGTACATCTGATTCCTTTCCATTTAATTCCAGTTCATTTTTGAAGTTCTGTTTCATTCTATTCCATTGAATTACACTGCATTTTATTCAACTTTTCTTTCCATTTCATTCAATTCAAAATTCTATGCCAAAGAATTATAACCAATGGATACAAGACACTGCGGAGGGGGGGAGGGTGGCAGGTGAGGGCATGTGCTGGGGGGGGAGGGGAAGCCGGGGGGAGATCAAGTGAGGGCAAAGGAAACATATGTACTACTATTTGTAATACTTTGAACAATAAAATAAATAAATAAAATTTAAAAATTCTATGCCATATACTTCTATTCCACATCATCCTATCTGATTCTATTTCATTCATGCCACCCCATCTCATTGTATTCATTCTGCTCTACTTGTTTATCTTTTCTTCTTTTCCCCCCACTTGGCCCTTTCCATCCTGTCCTGCTATAGCTCTTTCAAAGCCAGCCCAGGCCTTTGTGTCCCCTTCTTTGTCCCCAACACAGGACATCTTCTCCCCTGATCTCTCCATCCTTAGTTCATGTTTCTCCATAACACTTTACCTGACATACTACGCATTTCACTATTTGACCATTTTGTTGTCACCCACCAGAATGCAAGTTTCATTTAGAGCAGGAATTTCTGTCTGTTGGGCTAATTTCTGAATTGCCAGAGCCTGCTGCACAGGAAGCTCTCAACACATATTTACGGAATGAATGAGGGCATTAATGAATGGATATACAGACTAACATGTGGTCAAATGTCAAAATGTTGGGGCAGATCTCAGACCTCCAGGTAAGGTGAAACCTGAGCAGGCTGGGTACTGGGCAGTTTCCTGGAGGTGGGAGGAGTGGGAGGGTCTGGAGAGGTTGGGTGAGAAAGCAAAGGAATTCCTAATAGGGGGGCACAGAAGGGACAAAGGCCTAGAGACAGGAAGAGAAGTGATGAGCTCTCCAGTCTCTCGCTGGCTCCTACACAGGGGCCTGGATACAGGTTCCTCATTGCAAGTCTGCTAAGTGGCGCCTGACACTGGGGAAGCCCAAGCTCTGGGCTTCAGGCCTTCATCAGCAGGGGCTGCCAAGGTATAGCCAAGAAGGCTTCTGTTCTGACAGGAGTGACTCCACCAACAACAAAAGAGGAAGAGATGTGTTTCTGCCTGCAGGTGAGATGGAGAGAGGAGGAAAGGCCTTTCTAAGAAGAGGTATCAGAGGAACAAACCACTTGCCAGATTGGGCTGGTGGGCAAAGATGGCCATGGGGTCTCTCTGGGCCCCGTGGGCGGGAAGGGTCTCTTCAGGTCCTGCAGCAGGAGGGGGAGGGCCAGGGCCTCTGTCGTGGCAGATTTCTGCCGCTCTCAGAGCACGGCCAGAACCAAGCCAGCTGGTTCCCTAGCCCCAGGGCTGGGCCCAGAGCTGTCTTCATGAGAGCCAAAAAATAAAGACAAACAGTCCGGGCAGGGGAGGTGAGGGCACGGGAGGTGAGAGCAGGGGCTGTGGAATTCCCCTTCGTTCACGGCCCAAGCCTGCCTCCTGTCCCC